>JANSTR010187814.1:0-15819 GCA_025434805.1 Antipathozoanthus remengesaui | reverse complement strand
AAACTTCATCCAACATCGTCCAACACGATCGGACATGTTCCAACATGGTGTTCAAACGGAACGAACATGTTGCGTCCTACAATGTTGGATGATGTTTGACCAACATGTTTGATCCGTTTAAACGAGCCTTAAAAGGGATAGCAAGTTTGAACAAGTGGCTATAGCTTTATTTTTATGGTATAAATCCAAGAATAAACATAAAAACGTCTTAGCCCTTTAATGGAAACGTCAGTGAAACATACATTACTGGCCAAAATAAAATACCTTATTGCACTGGTTTGTTGTGTGAAATTTCAGGGCTGCAAACCGTCGCATAAACGAGAACGGTGTAAAAGGATTTTGGTATATACATTTTACCAATATTTTGTCATGGATACCGCCATCTTGAATTTGACGTCACTATTTCCCGCGTGTTCTGATGTGGTCTTTGCAACCTGGCCTGCACATGTTCTACCCGTAATCATATCTAAATGGAGCTCGAGAAACGGGGAACGCTTTCCTTTCAGCTTCAGAGGACAAGCGTACAGCCCACGCAAGATCTAGTCACGAGCGCAGTAACGTCAAAATTTAGTCAAGATAGCAATATCCATCGACAAAATATCAAATTGTTTTTACTCTGTTACTCGTTTATGCGACGTCAGTTTCAGCCCTAAAATTCCTCACCACAAATCAGTGCACTGCCGACTCTCAAGCATTTTGCGGGAGACAATTTTCGCTGATCTCCCGCATTTCACAGAAATCTCTCGCAATTTCACACAGCCTCGCGCATTTTTAAGATAAATAAATGCGCGATATGGGTTGGGAATTTTATAATAAACATTATTAAAACAGTTGTATGGGGCTATGTAAATAACAATGTAGGATCTAGGAGATAAGATGCCAGTTAACGGTCGACACAATAAAAGTTCTATTCCCCAAAAACTCCCAGGCATTTTGAACTTTGGGATTGCGGGCATCTCTGGTGTAACAATATACACTCAATGACTGCTCACGAGAAACATCTGTTTTGTTTCCCGAGAATCTCAATAAACATCGAAATTCGAGGAAACAAAGCAGATGTTTGCCGAGGGAGAGTCATTAAGTGTTTTGTTATATAGCATAAACAAAATAAACCACAATTATTGAAACAACACAAATTTTCCCGCTCTCAAACGTGACAGCGCGACAGCAATGTTCACCGGCTGGTCAACAATTTTGGAGATGTTGACCAGCCAGGTAACATTTGATTTGAACTACTCCACGTGACCTAGATATAGCCAATGAGAGCGCGCATTCGAGTCGAAAACACACTTGCTATATAACAAGGTCTTTTATTTGGCTGGGAATGTATTTTCACTACTGGTTTTCCTTTACACGGGTAATCCAAGATGGCCGACAATCGTTCAGGTAACCTGTTGGTCGTGTTTTCTTGGCGATTTTAACAAATTTCCAACTTTTAGGTGGTTAAAGGTGGTTGGAGGCGGTCAGAGGTGGTTGAAGATGGTTGGAGGTGGTTAGAGGTTGTTGGAGGTGGTTCAGAGGCGGATCTAGGATTTTCAATAGGGGAGGGGGGTACCACAAACGCTGAAGGCGCGAGTGATCATTTAAAGGGGTATGGGGGTATGCCCCCCCCAAAAAAATTTTGAAAATTTGAGTCTCTAAAATGGCCATTTCCAGACCAAATTCTTGTTCATAAGCCTAAGTTTTTATAATAAAAAACTCAGTTCAGCATTGATATTAATTATTGGCCCTCCTAAAAGGGGGAGGGGGCACGGGGCCCCATGATCCCCCCCTTGGATCCGCCACTGCTGGTTAGAGGTGGTTGGAGGTGGTCAGAGGTGGTTAGAGATGGTTGGAGGTGCCGGGTTAGCACTGCAAAAATCGGCATATTTGAGTTAGTTTTTTAAAGGGCATATTACCAAAGTAATGACTTGCTCTCCTTTTCAAGCTCGGTTCTGTCCATGGATCAGTCTATTTTCATTCATCCGGGGGAGGCGGAAGAACGGTACGCAAAGGTGTATCGTTGGTCGTCTGGAGGCACGCCGGAAGTAAGATTGCCTCGTTCCCAGTTCCCTCCTTCACAGGTGAACAGTATTGTTTTTGTGATAGGCGAGAACCCGCCCAACTTGCTAAAGATTGCAACCTGAAGAATACAAGAGGGGTGGGACAACTTACATATGAAAAAAGTCCCATTACGTGATGGCATCAGTCAGTTTCTAGGTCAGTACAGTACCTAAGTGATAGAGGTAGCACGATATTTTGCACTGCTTCAAAAATTGTTTCATCAAAGAAAAGCATTTTGTCATTTCATCATCAGTGCTTTCAAAATCGCCAGTGGAAAAGAAAAGATTAAGAAGTCGAATTTGAGTGAACAAATTTAGTCAAGAAGAGTTATCAAGACAGCATACTGCCTATAATGGAGCGAACTTACCAACAGGAAGTCGTAGAGGAGTTTTTGAACTTGAAGGCAGGAATTCTAATCAGAAAAATATCCAGCCTTAGAGAAATTTTTTAGTATACTCTCAGCTTCATTTGATCGGTCCAGCAGGCCGTGATAGTGCACATAATTTTGAGCATAATTTGGAAAAAAATCTGGCACTGCTATGGTAGTGCATGGGATGCTACTTTTACCAGGACAAGCAATAAAGGCTTACACAACACCGAGGGGGTGTGGTAGCACCCGATTCATTGCTTTTACAATTTATGAATCTGTTATCCTCCTAACACCTACATCTAT
Source organism: Antipathozoanthus remengesaui (assembly GCA_025434805.1). Classification (NCBI taxonomy): domain Eukaryota; kingdom Metazoa; phylum Cnidaria; class Anthozoa; order Zoantharia; family Parazoanthidae; genus Antipathozoanthus; species Antipathozoanthus remengesaui. The sequence continues at coordinate 13,103 of JANSTR010187814.1, read as the reverse complement.
ACTATATATACAGAAGATCTATCTTTTTTGAGGACCGACGAAGTTGAGCAGTGAATTCTTAAACACTACAGTACAGGTACAGTAGAACGTGCCAGGTGAAAAATCGTTATGTGGAATTTCTATATTTTTTCAATGTCCCTGCAGGAGCAATAACGTCATCAAGTTATTGAATTCCACGTAATTTAGTATCACTTACTGTGTTTTCTAACAAATCTATTAAAACAAAGAACTTCAAGAAACAACTTCATTCTGCGTTGAAAGATGTACGGTTGGAGATAACGTGTCCCGAACTTTGATGGCATGCGATGTTTATCAATATATCCTGTGTTTTAACAAGTTTGCAAGTCTTTCTCGAAACGGCTTATTATAAAAGATGTAGAACTATCTTGTCAAGAACTAAGCGGAGCCAGAATTGCAAAATTTTATTTGAAGTCGTCTGTGTAGGAAGTGTTGTTTGTTGTATTCGCAACACTCAAAATATGGAACCCGGAGTGAGGATCAACGGCTGATCAAAATATTTTCCCCGAGAATTCGTTTGAAAACTTCCGCAACATGCTGTGTACCAACCAAAGCGACTTTAAAAAATAACATATCCCGCGTGGCAGGTCAAAGAAATACTGCCTTTTAGTCATGTTTAGTGATGTACAGGTATTTGTGGCGTTTTTATTGATATTTGGTTTCATATTTGCAGCTGGTGTAGAAATTAGAGGGCAACAGCATCGCATAAGAAGGACACAGAATTAGTGTCTCCATCGACGTGTTTATTTGAATAAGCTGTGTTATACAACAGAATTTTCAGTTGTAGTCAGTGTTTCATAAACAGATTTAAACTTTTAAGTCACAAAACTGCTGAGAACTACAGAGCGAAAGGGAACGATGATTTGATAGTGAAGAAATAGTTGGAGCAAGACACAACGGAAGCTATTGTATAGCCGATTAAGGTGCGACATTTCTTTGTTGTTGTTGTTGTTTATCGAGTTTATATTGATTCAAAATAAAATGTTTTCCCTTCCGAATAACATCAGTAGATCATCCTGAATAAAGTGCCTGATTTTCATCAGAGATCAGTCAACTCCAACTATTTAGAAGGGTAATTCAACTGCGGGAAAATGTTAAAGAACCCGGGAGAAAGTACACGCATCGAACAATTACCTCGAACATGAACTTATTAAATAAAGGGAGAGTTTCACGGTTAACCTAACTACTGCTTGCCAAATCGAGGTCCTCGCATTTTTGCTTAAAGTTTATCGAGCAATATGATTTCACTAAGAAAAGAAACCCTTTTAGCGAACAGAGGTGTCAAGAGCAAATGCATTTTGTTGCTAATTTGCATTAATTAATATTTTATTTTTTCTTCTTGGGCTGAGGGCAAACACAAAATTCGCATCAGCACTCTTAACCGTAATCCGTTTCAATCGTTCTCGAAATGAAACAATCGTACCATATTTGGAACGCTTAGGGAAGAACTGTGCTTGAAATATTTCGACACATGCAAGTATCTCCCAATTGTCAAGAATTGTTTTATGAAATGCCATTGTAAATTGTTAAACGTGTTTCATAAATTAACTATTGTCATCTAAAAACATTTTTACTTGACAGGCAAAGAGCAAAAGTTATAAAGAGCTGTTACGGGAAGAACAGCGTCAAAATAAGGTTAGTTTTTATTGCAAGAATTCTTATTTATTTTATCTAGATTATAAAGGAATATTCCAAGATGTCTCCACCTGCTTCTCTTGTATTACCAGTTACATTTATACCAAGATATCTCCACCTGCTACGCTTGTATTACCAGTTACATTTATACCAAGATGTCTCCACCTGCTTCGCTTGTATTACCAGTTACATTTATACCAAGATATCTCCACCTGCTTCGCTTATATTGCCAGTTACATTTATACCAAGATATCTCCACCTGCTTCGCTTATATTGCCAGTTACATTTATACCAAGATGTCTCCACCTGCTTCGCTTGTATTACCAGTTACATTTATACCAAGATGTCTCCACCTGCTTCGCTTGTATTAAGACAAGCTGGGCAAGTACGATTCTAGTTGGCAGTTTAGCAATGCATAAAGAAAAACATGAAAAAATGTGAAAACATGAAAGTAAAGAAGATACGCACTGGTGTACCGAGAGGGAGAGAAAGACAGAGGGGGACGGGGGGATTTTAAACAGCATTGCTTAGTGTTTATATTTGTATTATTTGAAAGTACGGTTTTTTTTAAAAATTGGGCTAAGCGAAAGTTGTTTGCTCATTGATACTTCTGATGTTTTGGACAGGCGCGAAAGAAAAACAGAAAAAAGGAACGTTGTGAGGAAGAAGATGGAAATGTCGTTGAAGATCACAATGAAGCCAGAGATGGGTTTCGACAAGGATATGAACATGGAAGGCTAAAGACAAATAAAAGTGGAAATGACAGTAAACACACAGAAGGCGTTCGGCTTGAAGATGGAAGTGGCATTAAAGACAAAAGTGAAAATTGTGTTGGAAATGGACATGAAACTAGTTTGGGAGATGGAGGTAAAAGTAGCGTTAGAGGTAGAGGTAAAAGTACAAGTGGAGATGAAGATGAAAGTAAGAACAAAGGTAGAGAAGAACATGGAAGGAAAAACGATGGTAGCAATAAGGGTAGAAGAGGAATTGAAAGGGGAAATGATGATACGTGTGGAAGTGCGAATGCAAACGGGGGTGGAAGCGGAAGTGGAAATGAAATTGGAACTCGCAATGCGGGAAAAAAGAAAAATGGAAGTAGAAGTGGTGTAAGTTGTAAAGGTGGAAGCGGAAGTGGAGAAGGAAGTGGAGGCGGAAGTATGAGTGGTGGAGGCGGAAATGATAGTGGTGGGAGGGGAAGTGGAAGTGGAGATGGAGTCGGAAGCCATAATTCAGGAGGAAAAAGAAATGGAGGAAAGGGTGGAAGTAGAAACGGTGTAAGTTGCAAAGGTGGAAGCGGAGGCGGAAGCGGAAGTGGAGGAGGAAGTAAAAGTGGCGGAGGCGGAAGTGGTAGTGGTGGGGGAAGTGGAAATAGAAGTGGCGGAAGTAGTAGGGGCGCAAGTGGAAGCGGTGGAAGCAGTGGAAGTAGAGGAAGCGGAAGTTATGGAGGAGGTGGAAGCGTTGGCGGTAGTGGAAGCGGTGGAGACGAAAGCGGAAGTGGTGCAGGCCGAGGACGAATTGGGGGTGGAGCTAGAAGCGGAAGCGGAAACGGAAGTGATGGTGGATCAAATAATAGAGTAAGTGATATAAACGGCACATCAAACTGATTAATTGATCAGAGGTCCAAAATAATTTATAAGGCCTTATCTTGGGTTAGTGTTAATTGGATTTTTCAGAAATGGGCCCATAATGAACTATTCCAATATGCTTATCCAATAATAACTATATTAACACAATGATTATCAAGCTAATAATTATGCACGTTAACAAGGTACTAACATGAAACAGAGTGATAATTTTTAGCGTCTTTGATAGCTACACAAAATTATAACGTCCGGCTACACGACAAGCTAAGGAAATGTAAATTTGTAAATCCACAATTTAGAATTTACCGGGTTATAAAGACATTTATTAGTGTTGAATTGATTGAACGTATTTTAAACAGCCAATTCTGATTGAAATTAATTTAATAGTTTTATTTTCATGTTAGAACAAAACCCACACCTTGCAAGCGGACCGACGTCGAGACGCAGAGACAGGTAAAGAAATTTTATTACATAGGTAGCAGCGACATCGCATGTATGCATTTCTCTCCTCGGTCAGAAATTTTTGAGTAAAATTTAGCGTGGAATACCCAAATCAGGCAGTGGATTTCCCTTTAATCGTACATGAAGGATAAATCTAGCAGGTTAAGCTGATGAATACAACTTGAATTGACTTTTGCAAATGTTTCAAGAGCTCGTTAGTCATTTTAGTACACTGTTACTTAACCGACTGACCGAGGGTCGCGCGCATGGCCGCTTGAATGCAATTCCACGTTGACCTATACTTCCTCTTCCATTGGATCATCATCCAATCAGCTGCTTGCATGATTCATCCCTTCTATGCGATCCGTATAGATATGTATTTATATATTCTAGCTTTGACGATCTATTTCTCTATCTTAGTTGATGAAGAATCTAACAACGCCTTTGCCGAGTCTGAGATCTCCGAAAACAGTTTAGTATCAGGCCGTAGCAGAAACTTCAGCATTTCTAGCCTGGAATCTTTTACTATAGAAGCGAGTAAAGCAAAGAAAAAAACTGAAAATGTGATACAGCACACAAATAAACACTGCAGGCAATCGCTTCCCCCCAGCGAGTCTGTTCCATGCAGTGATACAAGAGCCAGTTCCCCTAGAGATGAGGAGGAAACGAGCGAAGGTTGGACCGTTGTAATAAGAAAACCAAGATGTAGCAATAACAAAGTAATTAGAAGCCGCCCAGCAGGGATACGAGGTGACTACAAGTTGTGCAGACAGTTCCTGGAAGGGGTTCCATGTGCCAAAAATCCTTGCACATTTGCACATGGAGAGAAAGAACTTCAAACTTGGACCGAAGATAGAAGAAAAGGTTAGTTAGACTTAAAATCACAATACGATATGATTTTAATAGCCAGAACATGCTTTTTTATTTTAACATTTTCAAATATACAGTGATTTTTATTTATAAGTGCCCTTACTACCAAGATCTAATTTCAATTTACAGCTGCTGAGAGCTAAAAAGAAACACTTAATGACTGATCACGAGGGGAACATTTGTTTTGTTTCCCGTGAATTTCGATGTTTCCCGAGACGAATTTGTTATATAGCATAAACAAAATAAACCACAATTATTACAACAAAACAAATTTTCCCGCTCTCAAACGTGACAGCACCACAGCAATCTTCACCGACTGGTAACATTTGATTTGAAGTCATCCACGTGACCTCGATTTAGCCTATGAGAGCGTGCATTTGAGTCGAAACCGCACCAGGTGTATAACAAAGAAAACGTAATATCTGGACAAAGAAGCATTTTGGTTTCTCTTACTCCTTTCGGAGCTGCTATGATTTTTAACAAGCACGATATGTAGTGGTTAAATGCAATAATGCACCGGCGATTTCTAACTCTTTAAATTAAAGATTGACTTTAGTTCCTTTTTAACAAAACAATATAATTAGGTAGGCTATTCACTGACTTGCAATACCCAGGTCTTTATTCGATTTTTCTTATCATATACCAACTCGGAAATATATTTTAAAATTGTTGATAATCCAGAGGTCCTTTTGAATTACTAGTTTTACATTATTATTATTACTATTCTTCTTCTTCTTCTTCTTAATATTATTACAACACCTAGCGAAGTCCTACTTTAACAACTAAACTGGATAAAACTCGAGGAAAGACGGAAACTGCATAAAGCTAAACTCTGGTCCAGATTAAAAAACCACAAGGCAGAAGGCGTAAATATCGATCCTATTTGACATAAGGATGTCCACACATACAATACCCGCAACAAGAACAACTTCATTCTTCCTAGACCAAGAACTGAATCCTTAAAACGATCATTCATATATTCAGGAGGAAAGTTATGGAACAGTCTTACGGTCAGTGAGAAACGATCTTTTAAACACAGAACTGACAACTGATTAGATTTAAATTGTTCAATTATAATTGAAATTTTTATTCGTAATTTTATGCTGTATTTTCAATTTTAAAATTTAATATTAGTATTAGAAAATTAGTGCATTAGAGTAATTGTATGAGATTTAAAACGTAATTTTATTGATGTAATTCTAATTTGATGCCTTAAATTATATTGTAGACCCTGTAGTATTTATGCTGGGTCCCTGGGAAGAGCAGCGTACGCTGACAGGGTCCGCTGCTTAAATAAAGTTTATTTATTTATTTATTATTATAATTACCGTAATTGTTGGTATTTTAAAGTTTCCGTTAGCATGCTATAAAATTACGCGATTTCCATTGTGTATAAACTGTCAAATTATAATCGATGTTACCAAACACTTATACTAAATCAATGTTGTCGTTCGCAGAGCTGGAAAACAAACAGAACATCCCATTTGCGTCCGCCAACACACTGGGTGGATATGGGGATACAAGTACCACTTTGACACCTGTTTCATGCGAAAATGCAGGATCATCGGGACAGTTTTATGCCAAAGACAATCTAACATCAAGCACATCATCTGTCAATGACCAAAAAAATCCACACACAACTCCGACACTTATAACTGAAGTAGATTCTCCTTTTCGTAACGTTTGCGTTCATTTTCTGGGAAGAAACCGTGCTGCTGAAGACAAGAAGACAATGGTTTGCCAAAAATGCAAAAGTACAGCAGGTGTAAAAAAAGCATTCTGGGATGTGGGAAGCTCGAGATGGCAAGTTATCCGTCCTCGTCCTGACGGCGTTTATGGAAATTACCAAATTTGTAAGCATTTTATGCATCGTAAACCCTGTTGGAAGACGCCTTGTAGATTTGCTCATGGAGAAATGGAACGATTGGCCTGGACAGAGGAGAGGCGTGAAGGTGAAGATAGCCTCTTTTCAATGTATTTAATTTAATGTTGCAGTAACTTAAACCTATCTTATCTGGCCCGGGGGGGGGGGGGGGTGAGGCAATGCCACCTTCAAAGTGTTTCATTTAGTATAACTTTAGAGTGATTTTGAACTAGAAGTTGAGGTTACTTGAACTTTCCAAAACTTTTACAGGGAATATATTGCTAAAACATTTTGACGTTTTACCATGCTAACCACATTAGCTCACATTCTAAAGGTATGTTTTTAAGATTTTAGATTTTGTTACACGCAAATGTTGCAATTTGAAGGTATGTTTTACTTAAAAGTATTCTAGTTTTGCATTTATATTGCTCACATAAACGACTCAGATAAACTTTTTAATCAGGGCTATAGTATTTTAACATTGACAATACAGCTTACATTGTGAGTAATTTACGAAATTCTAACTTTCTTCATATTTTATCTCGGGTTCGGTTCAGCGTTCTTAGTGTGTGTGCGAGGTTAGCACAGTTGGTAAGATCTCTGACTGCCAACCAGGAGGTCCTGGATTCATTTCAATATCCTCAGTGTGTGTGTGCGAGGTTAGCACAGTTGGTAAGATCTCTGAATGCCAACCAGGAGGTCCTGGGTTCAGTTCAATATCCTCAGTGTGTGTGTGCGAGGTTAGCACAGTTGGTAAGATCTCTGACTGCCAACCAGGAGGTCCTGGGTTCATTTCAATATCCTCAGTGTGTGTGTGCGAGGTTAGCACAGTTGGTAAGATCTCTGACTGCCAACCAGGAGGTCCCAGGTTCAATCCCCGGCCTGGTCGACGATTGAGCTTTCTGTGACCTTCTTTTTCCGCACCGTTCAGAGTCTTTCAACCCTCTATCGGAGGACTTAAAAGAACCTATACGCATTTCTCGACAAGAAAAGGGTTTCGTCCCGGCTTTGTGGTCTCTTCACGGTCGCAGGGGGCATTTTATTTTAAAATTAAATTGTAATCTGCGTGTCTGCCATTGCGCCTGGTCCCCCAACAGTATTGCAAAACCCTGCTCTAGCCGATTACCAATATATCTTTGCCCCGTTGGCTGAACCTAACTAGCGTACAGTACTTGTATAGGAGGTTGTTTATAATTAGCTCTCTTTTTTACTTGTACTCAAGATGGAGTTGATCGAAAGGTTCCAGAGCTTAAAGAGCAAGAGAAAGAATATGAAGCGCAAAGTGGAGCTCACTACTTCGAATGCTGGCAGAGAGAGTTCAAAGGAAGCCACAGAACGCCTCCAATGAATGTTCCGGGTGGGAAATATCGCATGTGTCCAAGGTTTGTAACTTGCACAACACTAGGGAGTTTAAGCAATGAGGACATCAACATCAATGAATGTTCCGGGTGGGAAATATTGCATGTGTCCAAGGTTTGTAACTTGCACAACACTAGGGAGTTTAAGCAATGAGGACAACAACGTCAATGAATGTCCCGGGTGGGAAATATCGCATGTGCCTAAGGTTTGTAACTTGCACAACACTAGGGAGTTTAAGCAATGATGACAACAACGTCGCCTAAGGTTTGTAACTTGTACAACACTAGGGAGTATAAGCAATGAGGACAACAACGGCTGGATTTTGAAGATCACGGTTTCTAATAATTTTAACCATTGCAATCCAATTTACTTTTTCCGGAAACGTCCGCTCATACATAAGTATAGTAAATCCACCAAGAGTAGACAAAACAGTTTTCCGCGCTGTAAGGTGGGAAGAAAGATGACTTTTCGACCTTTTTCTCTTCATCGGAGCATCAGAGTGAAGTCTGAAAATTCAGCTTTCTTCCAACCTTACAGCCCGGAGAATTGTTTTGTCAATCGTTGGTTGATTTTATTATATGTTTTACCTGTCTATAGTTTTTTTTAAAAAACAATTTTTTAAGAGTTTCACGAATATGCATATCTCTAGTACAGTTAGAAGAAATAGGATTTATGTGAGTGCATTGGAAGCAAAACAAAGCCACGATATGGATGTTGGATGTTGAGACGGACTGTCACGTGATATTGACAGTGCACAATCTTTTGTTTTATGCACATTTGTATGCAAGTTTTCCTACAGTTGGGTCTTACTGGATGAATTTTGGTAATTATGAACCGTGATTGATGCACACACAAAAAGATACTTTTAAAAATATGAACAAAAAGATCGTACTCAGACAAGGTGTTATAGGTTTCCAAACCATTCAACTCTATAAACTATGATCCTAGCTACCAAATAAACGTTTTTCTTTAATATTAGGAAACAACGAGGGTATATTTGCTGCTATGGAACCAAGTGTCAATTTGCGCACAGTGTGCAAGAACTGCAGGAATGGAAAGATCACTACAAAAGGATGCGACCAACACAGCCGATTCCGCCTGGGGAAAAATCCAACACTTTTTCGTCAAGGAAACACGTTTGGAAAACAGCCGACACCAAATATACTTCAAGCGAAAGTGAAGGAAACACTAAATACGAGGTAAGTAAAACTTATAACATTGACATTCTTCGAAATACTAATAATTGTGAGTGCAGAACGTGTTCATAATTTGATATATATTTAGACAAATAATAGGTACAGAATAGTATTTGATTACTTTGAATTAAATATAAAATTACAGTGGGAAATGCCTAGAGTTTAAATAAATCGGCCGCAAGGATTTCAAGTTAACCACTAGACGTTTTCAGTTAAACTTGATAGGTAGCTTAAACTTGATATGTAGCGTACTCACATACATACATAGATACATATATAGATGTTATATTGTGTTACAATAAGCTACTTGTAATAGTTCAATGGCTGTAGTTGCCACGTAGGTCGAGTGGATGAAAGTCATTAATTATACTTTTCGGTTTTTTTGCGACTTGCGCGACCGTTTTCTGCAAAAATAATCCCATCAAGAACAACATGCAGCAGTTGCTTAGTTGTGCCGAGCGGAACGAGTCAGGAGTATATTCCAGTTGTCATTTAAACTCTCTGTCGGCGTGATTGACCAGGATTTGTCCCGATCCGCTGATTCGTGCCGATCCGCTTGACCAATGTCTGGGCCTGGTTACGCTCTTTTCGACGGAAGTATATCACGTAACACCTTATTGTTTGCGCCATGCACGTCGTCCGCCGCTTCGAAACGAGCACGGAATCGTGGTTATGTTGTTACAGGTCATTCAGTCATATCCAGGCAAGCTCTAAGAACACGGAGATTATTGACCAAATCATCGTGAAAGGTGATTCGATGTACCGTAATGAACTTGCAGACGGCAGAATTCACAAACTTTTTCGGTCGAAAATTTATAGAATGCAGTTGGCTGGGTGTGTCGTGTGCCAGGATCGTGTGACGCAAAGGTAAAATCGTGACAAACGTACATCTCACCATCCATTTCCATCACAATGACTGATGGCAGCGACCACTGATCAGTTTTGTTATCGCGGGTTTGGGCGATATAGCATAGACATGGTATTTTTCAAGCACCTAGTCTGTAAAGATATATTTCTAGACGGTTAAGTGTGCAAAATGTGAGTTTGTAGGATGCAATTTTTTTGTAAGGGATCGTGCGCTATGTATTTTACGTTTAGTTGAACATTTGAATAAACTTCAGCGCTAATAAAGTAAGTAAAAAAAAGTAAGTAAGTGATTTTATTTAAGTCCCAAATCTTCTAGCGGGGGCATGAACTCTATAATCGGGGAGACTATACCACTCTGAGGTGGCCGGAGAACTTACTGATCCCCGAGGGCCTACGGTTTAACGTCTTTATCCGAGAAGTTGTTAGAGCAAAGGCGGCACCTTGTCCTCAGTTATTTTAAGACCCTGAGTGTTAGTCCGGCCGGGAATCGAACCCGAGCCTACCGCACTGCAGACTGGCGACGTACTGTGCTAACCGGGCGGCGGTTTAATAAAGGCGTTTGTAAAGGCAATTTGATGTGGTGTTTATGGAAGGAAATAATTGTTAGAGAGGGAGGTCTTTACTAAACAACTTTAGATCTCAACGTCTATTTCTTTCTACTCAACGTCATCGAGAATATTACATTCTTCAGCAGCCTCCTCTCTCACATGAAGTTGTCTCTTAAATGAATCAGATTTGTTCGTAAATATGTAACGTTTTATGGGGCACATTCTTGGAAAGAGAACACTAATCCCGGCGGCGTTGTTGTCTGTTGAGGGCACGACTTGAGACTATGCACGTTCTTGTGTGTTTCAGTTAAAAAAATAGGAAATTTTTTATAGGTTATTATTTTTTTCGTTTTTGTCTTTGCCTTGTTGCCTTGTTGTTGCGGTGTGAGGCGCAATTATTCAAAGGCAGCACTTATTGGTAGAATTGTTGCTCTTATGTGCGGCGCCTAATCAAGGCAGATAGTCGCGTAAGTTGTGGTTAGAATGGCACGGAATCGTAATTGGCTAACAAATTAGCAGCAATGACAACAGTCTGGATCTTCACATATAAAAAAGAAAATAATATTCCTGTGCAAAACGCATATGTAAGATTTCGGAACACAACTGAGTCCTGGTATTTCATCGGTAATAATGTAGGTTATACCTTAAAACCCCCAGTTATAAGGCCGCCCTCGTATAAACCCATCCGTCTGCTAACAAAAATAATACTGCAGATATAAGCCCCTCCCTCCCCCTCCATTATAAGATTCCTCCCGTTTATAGACCCACCCAAAATCGGCTTATAAACTTGTATAAGGGCAGGTCTGTAATGTGGGAATGTTATGGTATATTTTATATAAGTTAGTTATGTCAGAATAGAGCCACGTGAAACATAAGCGATTGTTCTGTTGTCTAGATCAAAGATCTCTGTTATGCAATGGATGGGGTGGTAATTACTATTGAGCCTGACAAAAAGAATGCAGAAGTGACAGTTCTACCCGATAGCGAGACAGATCACACCCATCAGTGGACGATATCACTTCGATATCAGGTCAGTCAACGTGTTCAGTTTTCATTGAAATGTATTTAAGTCACATATTAGTTTTCAAGGTTAAAACTTAAGCGGCTAAAAAGACAGACTCAATCGCAAACTTTTATCCAAACTTAGCGGTCATTGTAAATGATATGAAAGCATGTCAGCTGTTGATGCAATAAATAGGGTGTACATCGTCAGAATCATTGATGTTGCTTGGAATAACATCGGCCAAACAAACAGTGCGAGAATAGATCAATTACAAAGAAGGACAGCCGCAATAGTTCTTCCAACACACAAAACCAGATCTGTACTGAGTCAACTGAAACAGCTACCAATGACAAACAGACGTAATTTGGACACGACTGTTATGATATTAAAGTGTTTGGCCGGAAGAGTTACTATTCTATTTTGTGATGATTTTACAACATTTAATTATAATAAGTCTATTATTGTATTTGAATTTTGTAACTAGTTTAGTATATCTATTTGTAAATAGGTTTTTAAAATATTTTTTTCATATTGCATGTACATTTTAAGCACATTTATACTTTTATCTATGGCTCCAATTGATACAATTTACTACTAGAATGCAATAATTAATAACAACAAGTGTAAAAGAAAAACATTTTATTTTTTCTGTATACGTCAATGCTCCGTATGAATCCAATGATAGATTTCATCTTTTAAAATGTTTTTTTGAGTAATTTTGTTTGCATTCTTCAAATTTACTATTTTCTCTCACTCCAACTGTTCAGCCTAATTTTTCACATATTATTTCAATAAAGAAAACAAATGACAACTGGCTTAATAAAAAGTTCGTTTAACGTTCTATGCAGGAAGACAAGATTGGTCACCTGCGACACGTGCGCCTGACACATTTGTACCACAGGTGCTACTTCTTATCGACAGTTTCTCTCACGACCTCATCTTCATCTCATGGCCACTACGAACCACTCAACAGTTCCAGCTACACGTTGCCATTGCTTCCCGCTTCCACAAAACACGGAGAAATTACAGTCAAGACAACGGTCTCCTTCAGCTCTAGGAGTAGAGGCTCGTTTCCCCAAACGGTTGTATTTGATTTCGGCAGTGCCCCCTACCTTGCAGTCAGGTTAAACGTGGATGTCGGGAGTAGCATATTCTTGGAAAAAGTTAAATCAGAAAGAAAGAAGCTAACGATAGACAAACCACTTTGGGTTAAGGCCGGATCGATGAAAGTTGTGAAGTTTGAACCAAGACCTGCTAAATATGCAGTGGATGACCAACTCTTGAGCTCATATCCACTACCGGAAAGACCAGAGGCTATCTATCCAGCGGCAATGTTGACTGAGGGGGTGGGCCTGAATCCACAAAACTACCGTCGTGTTATGCATGGTTTGTTGTTTGTTGAGGAGACCTTCATGCTTCGGGAGATTGGAAGGTATTTTATGTTTTCTCATTGTAACAGTTGTGAGTTAACTTTTTAAACTAAATCTTCTAAAATATTTGTTTTTGGTTTTAGAAGAGGTTAAAAGAAAAACTCTAAGAATAAAAAGCTAGGAAAGTCCAGCAAACGGAGGTTTATTTGCATATGTGATACCCAAATACACCATACATATGAAGTCTCTGTTCTGGTCCCTTTAACCCTAGAAGGCATGACGGGGGGGGGGGGGGTAAAAATAACCACCCCCCCAGTTTTTTTAGGCAAAAAAAACCGCCAATTACACC
>JANSTR010187703.1:0-15824 GCA_025434805.1 Antipathozoanthus remengesaui | reverse complement strand
TATGTATGTATGTATGTATGTATGTATGTATGTATGTATGTATGTATGTATGTATGTATGTATGTATGTATGTATGTGTGTGTGTGTATGTATGTATGTATGTATGTATGTAACATATACAGGTGTTTGTATAGCAAAGCGGTCCGAGTGGCTGGAGCAGTTGCTATATTAAAAGACATGTAGCACCTGTTGTCTGAGCAATCAGCATATGTCAGATCTGCATGAAAATAAATGGACTCTAAAGTGCACGTTAATGGTTTCTTTATCGTGCAAGACACGAGGTGTATGCTAATTACAAAGACGAAGAAAACGATCCATTAATCTTTTTTCGAAGACATGTATCTAAAAAGCTGTTAGACAAGGAAACAAAATTGGTTCCATGGTTCCAAGGAAAGTAAATTTAACTTTTAGTAGTAATATAGTTTCTACAATATTTACCTTATAAGAAAATCAAGAAATATAGCGTTTTTGCATCTAAATTGCATTTTTGCTGGGTCGTTGAGTCTTGCTTTCTCCTAGTATGTTATTAAATATGACAAAGTACTCTAATCAACGCGCATAATTTGTATGCATTTTAAAAAATATTTCTGCTTAGCCAGTTTTTAGATTTTATTTTAAGTTATGTTTCGTTCTTTTGCTCTTTGTTTGCAAGTAAATGGTTGTACACTGGTTTATCAATGGGACATATTTTACGAGCCGCCAAATAGAATGTAAAGGGAACATTTGAAAACGCATCAGTGCAAATTACAAAATGTACTTTTATTGAAACAGAACTGTATACTGGTGTAACCAACTAGAACGAACTTCTACACATATTTAAGAAGTTTAAAAAGTTAAATAATGTGAGCCGTGACTGAATTATTTTGTGGTTAGGCCTGTCATTTTGGACCTGACTTATCAGCTTTCAGAGATCATTGGCCGACTTAGGGTTTCATTCGGACTCTAGAAAATGGAAAACATCCTCCATATTTGATATTGTCTGCCCGTGAGATGTCGGTTTTGGAGATGTAGCCGCAAGTTCTTGAACATCGTCATCATCATTACTAGCGTTATCATTAGGTTCCTTATCTGGATGAGAAAATACTTTTCCCAGTTGACTTGAAGTTACAGATACCTTCAATGTTTCTCAAGATATATTTTCAATTCCCATATTATATCAGCATATATCGCTTGTGCAGTTGTATTAAGAAGACGAAACTGACAAAGAAATATACACAGTGGAACCTAAAATGTGGTCGTTGGTCGCACTAGCGGGTTGGTCGCATTAATAACGCGTTATGTCTTGCCAAAGAATTGTTCGGTGTAACGAGATGGTCGTATTTACGAGGTGGTCGTAATTCGGGGTTCCACTGTACATACATTGACATATACATTGTCTTGTTTTCTTTGTATACTGCATAAACACAGAGTAAAATGTACAACGTTTGCCTGGTTTTAGATAGGAATTTGGATCTTTGTCTGACTTTGAGAAAGCTGAGAAAATGTCTTGAATCTTTACCTGAACGTCTTTAACAAACAAAAAGGGGATTTGGGGAAAAAAAAGAATGTGGCATTTCACTATCTGCCTAACAACCAACAATATGTACATGTGTACAGCCACTTGAATGGAACCATGTGTAATTTCGAAAGAAAAATGTTACGCGTTTTGTCAAATACCGAAAAAAGTGTGAAGAGGTCAAAGTCCTGACATCCTTAAGAATCTGAACTGCAGTAATCTCTCTAATAAGCCCAGGGTAGGGTGTCTTATTAAATTTTAGGCCTTTCACTATGGGGACTTATTAAAGATAAACGATATCAAACATCATTGACAAAGACTGAGTCATTATTTTTCTTGTGAAATATGACACAGCTTTAACATAAGTTTGATATAGTCTTGGATTTAGATTTTTGAACTGAAAAGTTACTTGAAACAACTGAACATTATATAACAACATGATAAGGTCAAGAATACAAAAGAAATAGCGCAAAGTATTTGGAACCACGACGAGGAAGGTTATTGGAGGAGGGGCTACTTGAGAGAAGAAGCTTTGATCGTAACAACAAAGATGGCGGCTGTACATTTGACCACAATGCCTTGCGAACCTAACTCAGTGAATAGTTGAACATGGAAGACCATTGGTTGGGAAACGTGTCCAAGCAGTAACAACATTTTGTATGCTAGGTTTGAAGTTTTTAGATCCTTTCTGTACGTTTTTATG
Source organism: Antipathozoanthus remengesaui (assembly GCA_025434805.1). Lineage (NCBI taxonomy): Eukaryota > Metazoa > Cnidaria > Anthozoa > Zoantharia > Parazoanthidae > Antipathozoanthus > Antipathozoanthus remengesaui. The sequence goes on along the minus strand of JANSTR010187703.1, from coordinate 13,626 downwards.
AGCGTTTTCATGTTTTCCGCGCGCTAGGAATTATGGGAAAATGCACCAGTCTCCATCTTTTTTATTACGGTCAATTAGAAATAATTAGACGTTTTTGACGGGGGGGGGCCATTGGAAAGGGATTCTAATAATAATCGCGGGGAGGATTAATAAAAAGGGGGCTTACCGTAAAAGCTCTATTAAGGCCCCTCACCTCAATATAATCGCAGTAAGGACTTATTTAAGTCTGACAGCCTTGAATGTTCTTTGTATAAACAATGTTAGCCTCGCACGCTAAGTAGAACACAGACATGTGTTTGAATGAGTGCGTGCAAAATGTTTCGGTTTAAATGGCCAAAGACGAGTATACTACTATACTGACCAGAAGTTCATAGTCTCGAGCCTCTGTACATACTGTATACGAAATATATTAAAGTTAAGTTAGATTTAAGAAGCCTGGCTCTCGAGTTTTTAATATTCCCTCCCCCATCTCTAAACCTCTTCCCCCTCTTTCACGAGTCCAAGATTTAAACAAGCTCTTGGGGCTTAGTAGAGCTTTTACGGTATTAGAAACTTGGATCTCCAGGAGGGAAGTTTATTAGAGAGATGTTAAATTATTAGAGGGATTATGGTTTACATCCTCTTATTCATATTTAGCGTTTCTTTTAAGTTTTTAGTTCATATCACTACGTAATTACCCGTCGAAAGAAGGTAAGGGACGGTTTGATGACTCTTGGTTCATACCACCAAATAATTACCTGTCGAAAGAAGGTGAGGGACGGTTTGATGACTCTTGGGTCATACCACTGCGTAATTACCTGTCGAAAGAAAGTGAGGAAACAGATTGATAGCTCAAGATGGTTCAAGCAACCTGGTAATCATCCGCGCTGCCCTATTCTAAAAGTTTTTTATTCTTGTCCTAGTTCTGGAGCAAACGCTACTCCATACCATGAAGCAATTGGGTGGGTAAATGGTTGGATTATCTGAAGGACGAGTGATGGATGGAACTGATGAATTAATCGATCGTTGGACAAACGGATGGTTGGATAGATAGATGGATGAATGGAAGATGGATGGATGGATGGATGGATGGATCAATGGAGCATGATGGATGGTAGATGGATGTTTGGACTGATGGTTGGATGGCCGAGCAGATGGAAATATGGATGGTTGTGTGGATGTATGAATGTATATTTCAAATAAATAGAGTTGATCCTAATGATTCATGGTAGCTAAAGCATGTCGTTTGTTTGTGATTTGGGAAGAATCAACCTGTCACTGCACGCATTCGGATCCATCGTCAAATTGGGCTGAAGAGCACATTATTCTTGCATTTTAGTATTTACAATTACTTTTGGATGATGTGTTGGTGGCAGGAGTGCTTCGTTCTGAAGAACCACAGGTTTCTGTTTACCATTGGTGAACTTGATAGCTTTACTCGTGTAATGAAAGATATCATTTTGAAGCGCAAATTGACGGCAGCATTTTACTTCACTGTTGTCATTGCAACAGATTTCTTCATCCTTCACCTTGACCCGATCCTGATGTTGGGTTAAACTGGGCTTTGCTTGATAATTAAAATTCAATTTATTTGTAAAAAGCTAAAACTGCTTAGTTGTCACTAAAATACAAAATGTGGGGGAAATAGTTTTAGCTTTATGTCCAAAGATGCTCCATCTGACATAACACTCCAAGTTGCGTATAATAAATAATGTATAATAAATATGTTTGATGGCATGTGTTTAATTTTCCTTTGAATGCATTTTATGTCCAGAGTTACCCCTCTTTCCTAATTTTTTGCATCCCTGCATGTATACTCTAGTCTTTACAAACCGAAGTAAATTTTAAATTTTAAACTGTGAACAACACTGACATAGTAAGATCTATGGTTAGAAATTAAGTACTAATGGATACCGTTATTCTCCTAACAATAATGTGAATTTACCGAGTTTTATCAGTCATCATGGTCATTGCCTCCACTTTCAAATGAATGTAGAAAACATCACTGCCATAACTTGAAATACAGGTGTTAAAGTGAAATACAACTTCTAAAGTTTCATGTATTTAGTTATTATTAAATTATTATCAATGTATATCAATGTCTTTTGTTAACATAGTTTAAGTTGGCTAATAAGAATTTGCAGTTTTGGGGAAAGCTTTTACTTTTACAGTGGAACCCCACCTTACGGCCACTACGTTAATATGGTCACCCTGATATTATGGTCACTTTTTGACTGGGCCAGTGGAAATCTGCTGGAAATCAGTTTGACAAACTTGAAAGAACTGTGCCGCAGTTAGTTCAAAGTAAACTTCAAGGTATATGTATTCAAGAATTGCATTATCTATCGGCGATAGCTCGGACAGAGTAAAATCTGCTTGACTGTTTGTCTCTTGTTCTATAATAATCGGTTCTGGCTTTGGGCAATGTTATGTTCTTACATGATATACTTCAATCATATAACTCATTTCCAGTTGAATAAGTACATAATTCTTCACATAAGTTGAACTGATGTCATTCAATAGAGAACTTTATATCTGACGAATACGGATACGAGTACGAAATTTCACGCGCGTGCATAACTACATTAGCCAACTCGTTGTCGACAGTACGAGAATATATAAAGGGTGCGTTCGTTTGGGACTATTCCGGATTGGGAATACATTTTAGATTATAGCAGAATATTTGGATTACTATTTCTAAGTAGTCGGAATAGGTCTCAAACGAACAGCTCTTCCAAGTAATCCATGTATTCCTATTCAGGAATAGTCCCAAACGAACACACCCTAAATTATTACTGTTGACAAACAGTTGGCTAATGTAACTATGCACGAGCATGAAATCTCGTATTTGTACTTGTCCTCAGATCTCAAGTTGCCTAATAACGCGTGCAGCACGATTTTTGGAGTTTGTAAAGTCTTTCCGTTGAATTATTCCCAATGCCTCCCCATACAACACAACAATAGTTGTAATACGGCTCTATGATGGATTTTTTATACGCTTACGAAGTTATCTTGTGTACTAGACTTGCATTATCTCGGTAAGGTTAAGAATTCATCAATCGTTACCCCAAGACATTTACTCTTCTTCACCTGGAGCACAGTAATTCCGGTTAAAGTCAGGTTAAGAACATCGTTAAGCGAAGTTATTCTTTTCAAAATATTCAGTGTAAGTTTAGTTGCAGCCAGCCACGTTTACGTTCAGCAACAGCGCTAACTAAAAGGGAAGGATAGATTATTGAATTAATCGATTGATAGATATGCAAATTATTGGATTGATGGACAAAAGTATAGATGGATGGATGAACAAAAGGATGCATGGATGGACAAATGATTGGATGGTTGGATGGTGGATTGTTGAATGGGCATTTGGTTGGATGGATGCATGGACAATGGATGGTGAGATAGACGGGTAATGGATATGCAGGCGGATGGATGGCGATTGTTGGATGGCTGGACAATTAATGGATGGAACCGATTGTTATACGAATAGGCAAGTGGATGTACATATGCATGGTTGGACGGATATATGGAAGGATGGGTGGTTAGATGGACGGACGGATGGACGGACGGATGGATGGATGGATGCGTGGATGGTTACATGGAGACTGGACAAGAAGATAAGGAATACTACTAAAGTAAATATATACAAAAATGTATGAACGGTGTTGCTGAAAAATCTTTTACCTTTCAGCATAAACGAAACTTTCACGCAAAAGAAGAAAGTCACGGAATTAATACACAATAAATAAAGGGTTTAATGGACAGAATCGGTTGCAGATGGGGAATCCAGCTAGCTACAGATGCAATTTAGACTCCACAACAAAAACGCGTGGTAATTGGTTTAGTTGACCGCAGGCTTCAAGGTGAAGCTTATGCGTTAATTGACTTGTCATAAATGCACATGCGTATATTCCGTAATTCAATCTAAAACCTTAGTGGCCTAATGATGACAGGAACCGCTTCGGCTGCATTAACAGCCATTGACAAGTCCCACATGATAAACGCCAAATCTGGCGTATAAAAAGGGGTTGACGTGACCTGTTTAGTCATACTTACAATGCACTGGAGTGACTGTGATCCACAAGGCAGTTCTCCCAGAGTGAGGCTCTCATTGCACTGCGAGAGCTGACCTCTGCGTGTTTCCCGAAACCGGGTGGCACGGTGTATAATTTTTGTTAGTTCGGGCAGACATGCGTACGCGCTCGACTGCCCTCCAACGAAACCAAACAAAGAATTGCTCCTTCTTTCCAGCATACATTTTTATAACAAAACTATCAAATCAAACAAAATATGTTCTTGCAAAGTCGACAAGATGGTCCAACTTAACAAAAAATAGCTTCATGGAAACTATTGGAACGTCTTACAGGTAAAGGAAATTTGTGAGATATCAACAAACATATTTAAGAAACGTTTTTTCTCCTTCAACTGAAACAGGAAAGTAAATTCTAGTTCTGAATTATAACTCTTGTAATTTTTGGAAAACGAAATGGCACCCTGAATTAAATGCTGTTGTGAAGAAAGAAGAAACTAGACTAGGTTGAGAGCATTTTCAAGTTTTCCTAGCCCGAGTAAAAGTCGAGTTTATGGCAAGAAACTCTTTCGAACTGATATTTATTTCTGTTCTGTAACATGGTTGGCAATGCTGCATACTATTGCGTGCTCAACATTCGACAGACTATCCATTCTTACCGAAATGCAAGAGTGATGACTTATTGAATCTTTTGAGCAAAACTCGATATTGGGCGAACTGTGAAAACATTGACCAGGAAGCTATAACGTGGCTGCGTGTTACGGAGCTAGGAAATGAAAGGCCAATGAATTGACAGCACAGAGGCGCCATTCGGGCACAGGCGATTGTTTGCTTTTCCTTTCTTAATCGCTACGATTGACGAATTTTGCGGCTTTAATGATATTTATAATGTATATAATATGATATATTTTTTCCGTTTTTTGATCAACCTCTTTCAGCAGATGTAAACAGACGTATATAAAACATTACTGCATATTTGCCGCAAAACCGACAGAAAACAATGTATGCGTTAAGACAGATGCTTCCAGCTTCAGATTCAAAACTATATTCACTTCTTCTAATGTCACCTTTTGCGTCCAATTTACTACGAAAATAAAAACTGCAGTCAAGTTATTGCGACAGGAGCTATTTCAGTCACCTGTGTTATAACTTGAAGTTGGACGGTAGTGTCTTGTGCAATTTATCTTGAAAACGTATTTTACTATCAAGACTAAACTATTAAAAAGCACAAACTCGCTTTTTTACGTAAGATGTCTTCGTAAAGACCTCTCTGCGCAACAAAATTTACCACAGGAAGGCCATATAGACCCATATATTATAAATATTCATATTTCTTTCAGCTGATATCATAAAACTATTTTCAGTCGGACAATCAATCTGAAGTCAATCTACTATCGATGTGAAAATGAATTATCTTTCCGACACAAAAAAATACTGACCGACTGCCAGTTGAACGAGGCCAGAACTTAAAATAATAGCGGATTCTTTATATGACATTTGTTAAAAATGCGTTCAACTTAAAATTGCTGACTTACAACCGGGTTTGCTTTAACTGGGGTCGTTAAACAAATTCATTTCTTGTAAAGCCACAAAATGTCCTGCTGTTGGGAATAATGGAGGCAAAGTTCAGAAGCCAGCTGAACCGGCCGAATTTCTGCAATTCAGTAAGAGACTGGTCACTTGAGCTTCTGGCGAATTAGACATCAATCACAAATTAAATTATTCCGCCCGCGATGGTAAGCACCTGTTTAGTTTCAAAATAGTTCCGATAGTTTGCGAATGAAAAAATAAAAATGCGTGTTTTCTTCCCACTTCCAAGCTAAGTATCGCAACTGAGTGAAGGAAACGAGTCCTTTTCAGTATCCGAAAGGCTAGCTGGTTATTGTGTGATTAATTTAAATATCATTAATGGCACTAATGGCTATTATTTAGAAAACTGTTAAAATCGTTGAAGTCTTTGCAGCTTGTATCTGAAATACTACTTACAGCTGTGAAGGAAGTTTTGTCTCCAGTGAAATGAAGTTCCAAAAGACCAAAACTGACAAACAAGGGCTGTCAAGAAAATAAATGCCTATTTGAAGAACACAATAAAATTTAAGTAATACAAGTTTATTGCCGCTACAGATTGTTTTGTGTTTTAGCAGGTTTTTTTATATTTACTTGACCATGGAAACGAACAACTAACCGTTTTACTTCTAAGCATTTTTAACATCATATAATTATTGTTCTAATGAAATCGTGTGTATTTATCACATGATTTCTGCGTCCAAAATACTGTTATCAAACTTCTGACTACAAAACTGGAAGGATGCTGTTCGCATATAATATGTATGAGTAATTTTGAACTTAAATATGCAACAACACCGGTTATCAATTTCTTCCCAGTTTGTAAAAAAAAATTTGGATTTTAATCAAGGCGTATGCAGGTGGTAATCAACTACTGAAGGTATACTTCTGGTTGTGATGCTGATGAGAAACTTCTGAAAGCTTCTGTTTCCAACTTCACTATTACAGACTGAACGAAATAATGGTAAATATCTAAAGGGGTGTAAAGGTGTCAAAATCATACAACGCATATTTTTCTCAGAGAAAGGTCTGGTTTGATATTGAAATGAGTTAATATTATTATTTGCATGTTTGTGTTTACTATAATCTTTGTGATCTACAAAACGTTATGTTTCACCTTTTGTTTTCAGATGATCAAATCTCTTAGCCGGTTAATTGTTTTAATCACCTCGGCTTTGAAACTGCAGATGAAAAACTTTAAAATATACTTTGGCGCTATATGTGTTGCTGAATTTAACGCACTAAAATAAAGTCTATAGACTAAGAAACGCAGAAGTTGTTTGGTTGCCGAATAAGAATTCATATTGAATAAATAATGAGTGTAAAGTAATGAACTGGCTCGCTTTTATCTGAGTTCCGGTCGGAGGCGAGTTTGTTTTCATTGGAAAAATTACGGCTTTTTGTGCCGACTTGAAATTATTTCAGATGCTTTTAAAGGTTTCCTTCGACGGCCTCTAAATTGCCTTCTTCTGCCTTTCGTTGGCGAAAAACAGAGAAAGTTTCTGGGTTATTCAGTATAAATTTATAACTTGACTTTTTAAACTAAAAACAAAATCACCCGAGACACCGTCATTCAATTTAGTTATTTTTGCCTTGTTCTTGAATAGTGCATCAAATAAAGCGCCAACAATACCCCGGATGCTCACCAAAACACCTGTTCACTTTTTGACAGCCGATGGGAAACTTCATGAAGCATTCCATTTTAGTCTAATGCAGCTCCTTGAAATAAAATTTTTGTTTTACGGGCCATATAAGCACCGTACCACACTGAACCAAAACTGACAATGATTGTCTCCATTTAGAAACAAATTTCTTATAATATTAGCAATGAAAGACAAAAAATGTTTAAAATCTGAGTATTAAATAATAACAGTTTTCAAAGGGTGTCAAAGAATATTAATCGTTTACACTTCGTTTGAGAAACTATAGTTTATAGGATCGATCTTATCACTGGATTCAGATATGATTTTCACATAATCTATTGTCAAAATCTATGTGAGAATTTCTTAGTTCACTGTGAATATGTCATAGTTCTCTGAGAAACTTCATTTTATTACTAATACAAGGAATGCCTGAAAAACATCCACAGTATACAAACTTGTCGTGACAATATCGGCTAATCAAGATGGCACGCTGCCGTATATAAACCAAACAGTTTTACACCTGCCAAATTGAAATATGGCAGAAAACCCCGTTCACATAGAAATAGCATCAGCAAGTACTGTTATCATTTCGAAGAAAAAGGTAATATATTTGGCTACTAAGTAAAGGTGTAATATGGAGAGAACCGTTCTTGGTAGGATGCTTCTGCGCATGCTTGGCTCACACGAAGACATCATCATAATTGTGCATCTGCTCAGTAAACTGGGCGACCACCCAAGGGCAGCCGAAATTAGCCAGAATTGAGCGAGTCAAAGCAAATAGCCAGATCCCACAACATGGTGAGATTGGGCAAGCTATAAAAGCCGTTGCCAGGCGGATAGTAGTCATACTTACAGGGCACTGGAGTGACTGTGATCCACAAGGCAGTTCTCCCAGAGTGAGGCTCTCATTGCACTTCGAGACCTGACCTCTGCGTGTTCCCCAGAACGTGGGTGCACGGTGTACAATTTTTGTTAGTCCGGGCAGACCTGCGTACGCGCTTGACTGCCCTCCAACAAAAACAAAAAAAAATTGAAATTTTTGTCGAACTGAAGGACCCTAACAAAGTTTGAAACGTCATATTCGGATGCCTCAAACCGCATCTCTCGAAGAAGCCGTTTCGGGCAAACGAGTCAGAAACTTGAGTTTTCATAGTATCTAGTGAATTCAGAATTGAATTCAGTAAATTTGAAAGTTGAGTCGGCTGATAAGTGAAAACTGTTCCGCGGTAGCATTTGATTTTAAACGACTCAAATGTATATCCTTGTAGATTTGAATGCAGGTTTTAATCTGGGTCTGTACCCTAATATGGTTTGCTCGTTCTACCAAATCTTGTTTCAAAATTATAGCAGAAAAGAAGAGAAGCTGTATATGTTGAATAGGTTTAGCTTGCCAACCAAATGGTACCTTTAGTTTGAGTCGAGATTGCATATATCCAATACAGTAACAACTGAATACAGGTTATCAGTGCAGGATCTAAATGGGAACACGAATATTAAAAAGTAGACTTCCAAGCCAACGTATGCTATTTCAACAACCGCTTTGAGTCCTTGATAGCTGTGACTTGATGCTAAGTAAAAAACTATAAACTGCGTCGGCGGGTAGGTAAAACGCATACTAAAATCAACCAAGGGTTGACAAAACAATTTTCCGCGCCATAAGCTTGCAAGGTCGAGCATTAGAACTTCGTCGGAGCATCTATGTGACTTGACGGTTAGTTTCACAATAGGAAGAAAGTTAAACAACTTCAGTACAAAAATAAATACATAAATAAACAAGGAGACCTTTTCAGTATCTTGATGTGTTAGTTCACAGCAATGCTAGAAAGGCTTTCAATAACAAACTTCGACAGATTCACAGAATGATCAGACCTTAATCAAAATGTCAAATGTATTTTTACTGGCAAGCACTTCACTCACTTACAGAAATGTCAGAATAAAATTGGTCAGCAAGGAATATTAATGCTCCTTTGTGAACCCTGAAATGTTTTGAAAGTGTGAAAGAAAAAAAACATACGATGCATTATGACAACTTTAAACAAACTTTAACAGTCAATAACATATTTATGTTCTTTGTGAATACTTGCAAGGGATGATTTTTACTTTGAGGCATCGCGAAGGATGCCATCTGGACCAAAAGTGAGAAGAAATGCACTGGTTAAAGAAGATCATAAAAAGTTCAATCGTTTATTTTCGACGCTATTTATTTACTGCAACTGCAATATTGTTTGTTCTAAAGAATATGCGGTTTGCCAAGCAATTTTATTTAACTTACAGCGTTTTGAACCTGAGTCACTTTCCGAGTCTAATTTGGTATCAGTTCTAGTTTTGAAGAAAACCTGATAAGCTGTCACAAACAGCAAAATTGCACAACTGCGCTGGTTTGTAGTTCCACAGTTTAAATTTGAGAAGCGTCGTGATGTTCACTTAATATCAGTTAATCACTGAACGCACATCTTGAAATAATAGGTTTAAATTCCCACTGAGCAGCATGGAAAACACCTGCACAACTTTATACTCGGTTCATCGACTCCGATCAGATCAAACTTAAAATCTTACTTTATACTCAAATGCCCACTAAAACATTTATTTTTAGCTAACGAAAACAGATCCATTACAGTTTTTTTGCGACAACTCAAGTGAACAAAAGAAAGCATTAAATAAATATTTGACTCATCGAGTTAAGTTTCACCAGATTTTGTCCACCTTTTGCAAGAATGGATAATATTAAAGATAATAGAGAAACATGACGATTCTTTTGATCCGTATCTTCAGCAGATTCAGTGAAAATGATGGTTTAATAAATGTTATTCCATAAATCACTAATATATCAGTTAAAGCAGTTCAGCGCTGAGATGCCACAAAACAAATTCATTGTCGCATTTCGAGAGTAATATTCCAAAGTAGAAATATCAAATAGTTGTATATCTTCCAAGCAAGGACACCAATGAAAGACTTTCAAGATATCGATCAAAAAAATATTTTGCAAGACAGCGCACGAAAATTACATAACAATACTCACATTTAGGTTTTAGGATTTTAGTATATTGTAGTGTAAACAGGTTCTGTCATGAAAAATACAATCAACTATCAAAAGGCCGAATGAACAAAGAATATTTAAAGTTTCGGTCCAATTTGCAATGGTGCAGCTTACAGTCAGGTTGTATTGCAGAAAGTATCTTTTTACGTACGCGGGATTTCCGTGGTTTCAACTCACACAACATTTCAAAAACAGAGACGTATAAGCTTGGTAGCCACTACAAGATAATTTGGCTATCAATGTTTGGAGTCTGGATCGAGTAAGTCAATAGCGCTGGCAGTTTCTGTGGCAGAAAACTAAATAACAGTGCCAGCTCTTCTTTTAATAAACAAATCAAACAAGAAACGTGAAAGACTGGATTGCCTAAAAATTTAGGGAAGTGGATTTCTAGATTATGGACTTTTTTGTTTGTTAAACAAATTGGTTGTTATGATGATGGTGATGATGTTTATGATGACGTCAATGATGACAACAATGATAATGCGATGCCAGTGATGATAATGATGATGTCGAGGATGATAATGATAATGTCGATGGTGCTGATGATAATATCGATGCTAATGATAACGATGTCGATGTTGATGATAATGATAATGCCAAGTAATGATGTCGAGGATGATAATGTAAATGTCGATGGTGCTGATGTCATTGATGATAATGTCGATGTTAACGATAATGATGTCGATAATGATGGTGATGACGACGATGATGATGACGATGGTAACTTGGTGACGACGGTAATGACAATGTCAATGATGATGATGTCGATGATGATAATGATAATGTTTACAATACTGATGCATGATGTGTGTCTAATTTGATGGTATACAGAATAACCTTTGCAGTAAATTATTGCAGGGTATTCGTACTTGTTCAAGGCCTAAATATGGGCTTTTTGTATTCCGGAAGTTGGATAAGAATAGTGGTTATCGATAACTATTCCCCGCCCTTGTCTGTGGGGGCTCTATAAAGTGTTTAAGTTCAATGCAAAGCAGATTGCTTTGCACAAAACACAACACTTGTACTACTCTGGAACAGGCTGTCCTGGCCTTCATGTTTTTCATTCATTGTGCATTCTAACTGGGCTAAACGAACTGACCAATCATCGACACTGATTTATTGTCAAATTACCAAATTTAGTAAAATATAAACGACAATGGAGCAATGTCTGAAAAAAATTACAGTATTGCATGGCAGTTTAAAATGTAAATACGAACATGCTCGAGCATCAACATCAAAAACTGCATGGGAAATTATGGACTATATGGCCAAAGAAAGCGATCATGAACGTTTGTAAAATCTTAGAGAAGAGAATTTTCATGGGCGACTGGCAACCTAACAAAAAAGATAGTAACTGGTACATTTATCCATAGCTCATAGCGTGCGAGAAAACATAAAAACGCTTATGAAAACATACAGAAAAGATCTAAAAACCTTTAATCTAAAGTACACAATGATGTTCATGCATGAACACGTTTTCCAAATGGTCTTCCACGTTTAGCTATTCACTGAGTTAGGTTCGCAAGGCATTGTGGTCAAATGTACAGCCGCCATCTTTGTCGGTATGGTGTATTGACTGAGACGCAACCAAAGGCAAGCGATCAAGACAGTTGGCAGACTCTTAGAGAATTTCCATTGAACAAGACAGTCTTAGCTTTGTTATGGTTTGTTGAATTTACCGAGAATAATCCAAAGTAGACTAGGGAAATCCATAATGTTAAGAACAATTTTTGTTTTTCTGAGTACAGTTCCTACAGGAATACTCCCCCTGGGGGTACTCCCCACAGTTGGCTATACGGGTATGTGCGGCCCTTTAGGGTATGGTTTTCGGACCGATTTGGTCTGAAGTAGGGTATAGTTTTTAGCATATATAGTCTGAAAAAGGGCATAGGTTTTCCGATTTGGTCTGAAATAGGGTATGGATTTTAGCATGTATAGTCTGAAAAAGGGCATAGGTTTTCCGATTTGGTCTGAAATAGGGTATGGATTTTAGCAGTATAGTCTGAAAAAGGGCATAGGTTTCCGATTTGGTCTGAAATAGGGTATGGATTTTCACTGTTTAGTCTGGAAAAAGTCGTCCTTCGGCTGCATCGTGGCCGAGTCAGCATCATTTTCTCAAAGTCAAAGTCAAAGTTAGTGAACCAAAGTCAGTGTTGTAATATCTTCGATATAATAAAAAACTTATTGGATTCATCCTCGCCTAATATCGGTGATCTGTGGTCTCGCCCAATATTGAAGTCTCGAAATATTTTTCCATATTGGGCTTGGACCAGTCCAATAAGTGTATAACATTCTTCACTGTATATTGCTGTTATTGTTCAGTGTGTGATACCATTGTATAATAAGAATATGTCGATATCAAAGCAAGTGTATAGAAAGCAATCTCATTCACGAGATTGCTGACTGGCCTAATTATAATTAGTATACGTTTTCCTTCATATAGAAAAGTTTAATTATAAATTGAGGCTGAAGCGCCCCTCTTTCCTATAATTTGAGCCTCAAAACCCTCTAAATTTGTATTGAGCAAGACATGTGCTTTTAAATAAAGGGTTGAATAAAAGTGTGATACGTTCTCGTTATCGTCAACCATTGGGTCAAATAATTTGGACTACGCCTTCACATATAAACAATGACATGTTCTTAACTAAACTTCAGCAGTTATGTTCTTAAGACTTGCCCATTTTCAGGGTTAAGACTTCTATTGAACATGTAGTAGATCTTCACCTCTCCCTCCATCTGTCCTCATCCTAGCCCCTTTCTATCCTCCTCCTCTATTTTCTTCCTAACCTTGTCCTCTCTCTATCTTCCACCTATCCCCCATCCTCCTCCTATCCTCTCCCAGTGCTCCTCCTAACTTATCCTATCCTCCCCGCGTCCCCCTTCCTCTATCCTCCCCTGTTATCCCCCGTCCTCCTCCCTATCCTATCCTTTCGTATCCTATCCTCATCGTCCTCCTCCTTATCCTCTCCTCTTCTATCCTCCCCCGTTCTTCTCCCTATTCTCTCCTCTTCTATCTTCCCCCGTCCCCCTCCCTATCCTCTCCTCTTCTGTCCTCCCCCGTCCTCCTCCTTATCCTCTCCTCTTCTGTCCTCCCCCGTCCTACTCCTTATCCTCTCCTCTTCTATCTTTCCCCTTCCTCCTCCCTATCCTCTCCTCTTCTATCTTCCCCCGTCCCCCTCCCTATCCTCTCCTCTTCTGTTCTCCCCCGTCCTCCTCCCTATCCTCTCCTCTTCTGTCCTCCCCCGTCCTACTCCTTATCCTCTCCTCTTCTATCTTTCCCCGTCCTCCTCCCTATCCTCTCCTCTTCTATCTTCCCCCGTCCCCCGTCCCCCTCCCTATCCTCTCCTCTTCTGTCCTCCCCCGTCCTCCTC
>JANSTR010187592.1:0-15826 GCA_025434805.1 Antipathozoanthus remengesaui | reverse complement strand
ACATGATCAAAATCAGGATTAGCAACTTTCTCGTGGTGATCTTCCTTGCTGCTTTCGTTACACCACACTGTTTTTGCTCGAAGACCGCTTGCCACATGTACTTTTTTCGAATCCTTTCTCAAAGAAACGCGAGCATCACGAATCCTAAGAATCCGGATTCAGATTCAATCCATTGAATCCTGGTCAAGATCCCTTTTTGGATTTTCCCAAAGAAACGAAAAATCCCTTTTTGTTAAAGAAATGCACCCAAAGTTTCTTCTAGATCTTCAGTCGTTTGAAACCCAATTAGTACCGAAAACGTACAACTGCGAGCTGTGTGCAAGGCAAAATTGAGAGAGCGTCGAATGTCACACATGCATGTACTACATATCATTCCTTTTGTATAGTGTTTTCCAAATGTAAAAAGTTTGTTGTTTATACCTGGAGTTGAAAGAATATAAATTCCTTTGAGAAATATCCGTAACCAGGTGACGCGACATTGCCAGACAGATTCTAATAAGCACTCACAAATCCCCTTTCCCCTTAGCGCTTGTTCTAGAGAAAGATGCATTCTTGATTGTAGTTCATTGTTTGAATGTTGGCCGATTTTTGGTCTTTTGTTCAGTTAAGTCAGAAAAAAATTGGTTACATGAACAGCAGCAATCGAAGTTACTTGTAGTTTTATTCCATAAGGGAAACAATAAAGAGAAAATGTTCATTTTAGAAAACAAAGTCACATTTACTACTGATAACCCCTGCCTGAGCTGTGGCCCATGACACCACTGATTTTGTTTTTCGTTTCATCAGGTTACGACACCCAGTCGTCTTTCTTTGGCCAATTTGTCAATTGGCCGCAGTTTATGCGACTGAATGATATATAAAATGTTTCACACGTGAATATTGTATGCTCAGGTTAAGCATTACACCAAGAAGAGTCGATTTTTAAACAGTAGAAAGGACATGAACAGAATTCATTATATTGAATAAGCACCAAACGGACATGTCTCCGGACTGCCTCAGTTGTAAAATTGGGATGCCGTTTGTTTCATTGCAAAGATCCTTGCACAATATGATCGGACGTTAGGCGATTATTTCCAAAACACGTCAATTCAACGAGCATATCTCCGGACCGCAATGCCAAAATTCGTCTACAAGGTGCCTTTCATACGTCGAGGCAACATTACGTTACGCAAGGAGTTCAAATTTTTTAGCAACAGTGCCGACGTTCTCGGAAATAGGGTTGGATTGGAGCTTGCCATTCGAGTTAGTTTGTAATCATACAAAGTCGGGATTTCTTACAGTGTTGATGTGAAAGAACTTAAGACTGAAAGAAATTAAGACTAAAGGAAATTATTATTATCATAAAGACTGGTAAAATTGCTTTGCATCTCAATGTAAAACTGTTGGCAGGGTTTTGGTTTCCAAGAACGATGTGTTCCTTGGAATGACAAACAACTAAATTCAGGTAGGACGAAGATCTTGAGCTTGTTTACAGTCTTTGAAACACCTTTCTTTCAGCTTTTAAGGGGACGAGTGTTGCAAGTAAGTCTTTTCTGTGATTTCTTGAAATCCTATTTGCACTGACAATTTTTTTTGCATTTCGTATAATTTCAAGCGTGCATCCAGGGCGAACTTGAGCAAGTGAAGCATTCACCCAGACACGTACTCATTTCACGCAAGAACTATATAGCGTTATAGTTATAAAGATATATTTGCATCTGAATGTCGTTTCTTCTGTAGAGTGTTTTATAAATGCACAAAGTCTGTTGTTCGTGAGGCGGAGGAAAATAATTACTGAATATTATGTGATTTAAAAAAAGTCACTCCATAACCAGAGGAACTGAAACGCGATGCGACACGAAATGAATTTGTAAGGAATACTTAGAAATCCGCTTGTAAAAGTTTAGTTTGTCAGTCATTAGAAGCAAAAGAACTCTCCCTCCTGTTATTAAATCGCTAGGGATTTATTAAGGTATCGTGTTATTTCGCCAGACGATCAGCTGTTTTTGCATTTCAAAAATAATTGAATTAAACTAAGTCAACAAATTGTATCAGACAAAGGATTTAAAAGGTACATTCTTTTCGGCTGTTGCACACATGCACATTGAATGGCGGCGGAAAAGTACAATTTTTCATTCCAGGTAAGTTGGTATTTTTACAACATTTTACATTCCAGTTAATGATTTATCGTTGTTATCAAACTGAACTGAATTAATTTATCTCCGAGTCTTGCTATTACTGAAAGAACGTTAGAAAAAGTTTTATCATTCAAATATACGCGACTGCAAGTATAAGTATTGTTTTAACTCAAAGCCAATTTTTAATTACTGCTGGCATATATTTTAGTCGGTATAGAGACCAGAATCTGAGAACTGAATTTTCTAAATTAAATTCATAATTTGTAGCACTCAGGGCTCAGTTTTAACACAAATTATTTTACTTGTGAAAATACTGATCGCCACAACAGTAGGACCAGTTCTATCGAGGTTTGTCTTAAAACTTGTCTTTCAGGTTTCAATTAGATTACATTCTGTGGCTGTGTTCTTGTCGTATATCGTAGCCGGACAGGTTGTCATTGTTATTCATAATTGCTCTGGCTATTCCTAGCCTGCTTTAAACTAATTGTTCTGCATGCACAAGACGATTATTTCCTTGCACCCACTCCACTTTCACAATCAGTGTACACTGGAGCATCGTTTTGACGAACCTCTACTGCATATGTAACGAAGTGATATTTTTTAGCACGGCCAATGTTTCAGTAATATGTCAACACAACAGACGAAGCTCGAGGTCACGAAATTCTTCGACACAACGAACGCAATTCGGAAGCCCAAAACATAACAAATGCTCACTATTTGAACTGTTTTTGTTATTAAATTCCCTTCTTCGCGTTTATTATAGACACAGACTCGCATCCCAAAATTCTATTATTCTCAAATAGCAAAAGGAAAGGAAAAGCATCAAATAAGTGGTGTGCAAACACGCACAAATTACTGTAGTTTCGTATTCATGCAAGCGCATACACTCGTTTTTGTAAGAACGTCTATAGTAATTTTGGAGTATTCTTAAATATTTTGGGATTTTTACCTTCAAATGTTCATGGCTTAAGAATGTTCTTGAATATATCAGTTAATATCGCGTAATGGGATGTAAACATCCAATGAATTTTACATGCAGTGAACATTAGCTATAGCACGTACATGTAGCTAGCTTTTGTCGGTATAAAAACGGTGAAGAAATGAATTATTTCCATGATTTTGTATTGTATTCGAAAAAGAGTTTTTCTCCTCTCCGTTCTGAGCAAGTCTCAGCCTTAATGTTCTTACAAAAAAGGTCTTTTAAAAGCAAGAATGTTACAAGATTGTTATATCGAGGTTTTTGATACGAGGAACCCTGTATATAACGAACAAGTTTACACTTAAAGATAAAGTATCATAACATGAGCAAATTTATCATGGATTTCACAGTGGAGATGAATGTCGTTTACAAAATAAAGAACAATATGGGACCAGCTACTGAGCCCTTCCCGTAATGCCTTGTGGTATCTGTGTTCGGCCTGGAGAAGAGACATGGTTTTGGAGATGACGACATATACAGCTACGCAATAAATCTGTAGAGTTGATATTTTCGTAGCGGAATATGGCAGCCGATTATATCAAATAGTGAAATCCACGTATATACCGTACCGGGTGACCTGGTCCGTTGTCATTTTGGTAATTGGTTAAGGATCTAGCAACTTGCTTCTTGAGCTACGAACTTGTTTTATACAGCGAGCTGTTCCAGCTCTTTTCCATCCAAATGAAAAATACTTTAATGATTAATGATTTTTTGTCTTCTTTATATATGATAAGAGCTCTGGAAAAGACATGACATTCGGTTTACGTTTTCGGTTTACATTCTCTTGTTCCATCAGGACCTGCGAATTCGTTTGATGATGTAGTTTATTGAAAATTTGACCCATTTCAGACTCTGGTATGTAATATTTGATGTACAGGTTCTTAGCTTTATCATTGATGCAATAATATCCCCAAGTTATCGATTACAACACTACGGCGATGGAATGCTATCAGGTTTTATTTGGTCTACAATATTTACAAAGAAAAGGTTCAGTGTCTGCCGGTTGCTTGACAGATCCATCGTCATCCTTCATTACAGAAATTGTGTTTCGTTTATCGGTTTCGCTTAGTGATATTTCCATCTAAACCTTCTTTGTATCCTCTTTATTTTTTGTCAATATGTTCTTGAAAACACCAACGTTAACTTTGGAGGCATGTCTGGAAATCTTGTTCGTAATGTAGGTCGTACTGAAAGAACAAGGAAGTCGTTACCAATTTAAGGTTTCCAAATGGGAAAAAGAGTAATTGAAGGTGTAAATTAAGAAAAGGAACTCCAAACATTGCAAATGAATTACAAAGCAACCTACTCAGAACAGAGAATAGCTTATAGTTCAGTTTTATGTAGCCTGGTCAGGGCCTGTCGCGCAATACGTTTGAACAGTCTTTCTCTGCACTTGGCGTTAGCCTTCCAACGAGTTCGAAGCGCGCAAGTGTGAACTCAGCTTGTCATATATCACAGCCGAGTGACAGCTTGTGCAACGTTTTGGGATCTCTAAAAAAGGACGGAAATACGTGATTTACGAGGAAAACACTTTGGTTTTACAAATATAAATACTAAAACCATTTGTAAGATAATGGAGGCAATCTTGTGTCGCACGAACGAATTTTTGACTATAAAATTGTGACTGTTTGTTATTGCGTTTTGACTCATGGAATCGAACCTGCAAATTTCTCATTAAATTGATTCATTGTCAATGGAATGACTCGCAAAAACCAAACTTGGAACCAGATATCATTTTCCTTTTCAGTACTGAGATAGAAAAATGGAAACTTTGGGAGCAAATTCTTTGTTGTAACTGTAAGCCTGCCAGCAATCGAGACATAAATACAATAGCGCAGGGCTAATATATTTATAATTATAAAACAGCCTCGTTTTCTTTGACAAAGCTTAATGGCAGTCGCTAAGGCTAGACTAGATACTCCCAGTGCTGTAAATGAATGACTGTAAATGGAGCGTTAAAAAGTAGATATTTAAAATATTATTGTCCAATCGAAAGGCAGAATGGCGAGTCCTCCAGTTACTTATTCCACCTCCGCGCTTATTGAACAGCAAAGAATCGTTGCTCTATTTACGATCTGGTAAGAAAGTCAGTTAAAGAAAGAATTCACCGGATTTCAAACGATTCTTTATTTAAATTCACAACGTTTTGTCATCCCTGTCAAAATATATAATTATATGGTGCGTGAGTGGTGTGGCTGAACATATGAAACCAGAACGTAGTGCCATTATTAATTAATTACTCAACGTTTTCGTTTTTGAAGCAGCTGTTTTAGTGCGAACAACAGTATATAAAAAAAAGTCGATAAAGGCTCTCGTTGTATAGATAACAAGACTATAGATGACTGATAACAATAGTTACATGTAGGAGTTACTAAGAAACAGCAATTGAAGATAATCATCAGAATGCGAATAATCGCTATGTGGATAACGAAAACGATTTTGTTGATGGAAAAACGGCATAAAAAGACAAACTTTGAAAACAACTACTTTTGAATACTTGTAACAGGATAAAGATTTTTAAACTTCGAGAAACTAAAATGGTTAAAAAGGAAAAGTATTGGCTTTGTTTCAGTTCAATTGTTTATGATTGCCGTCTCCAGTATATTAGAAGCTCGTGTCATAAAGTTCATTTTGCGCTTCTGGAACTAAGATTGTTCATGTAAACCTACTCCACCTGCTCTTGATTAAATGTCAAATATTGAAGCGACCAAATGAAAACTGCCCATTAACGAAGACTTCAATTTTAGTGATTTCCATGGAACACACTTCAGGAAGTGTTAAGTCATAATGATTCTTGCAAGAGTTGGCATACGAAATGAATAAATTGCAAAAATGTGCTAATTATGAAATCGTTTTTAAAAACTGTTCACCGAATTAGATAAAACATGAAAATGCACCACAACTTCGTCAGTTAGTTCGCTCTAGTTCATTAAAATCATCCCCATTTAGCGAAAACTCTTCGATTTGTTTTAAATATTACAACCGCAGAACATGACTTTTTTCGCTATTGTTTTGAATTCTCATGAATGGATGCAATCTTGTTACAAGAAAAGCATGGAACAGCGGTTTAAATATACTTCCATTACATACAGCTTATTTGGAAAACATATGGAAAGTCTGAGGCATTTTCAGTTTAAAGATCTAAACATCCATCCATACATACATACATATATTGCAAGTGCTCCCCGTGGGGCTTTTCAGCACTTCTTTACAACAACTATATGGTTCAGTGGGTGAGGGTCTTAGCCAGACCGCTGTTTACAAGCGGTTTACAATGTATTTCTGTCTGAGACATTAAGTCGTGCCCTCAAGTTAACAAACCACAACACCGGCATTAGCCTACTCCTAGCGACAAGTGCGTGGGTTCTTTTAAGTCCCCCGATAGAACATCGAGAGACTAGACCAACGGCTTAACGTCCCTGTCCGCGAACGGTGTGGCGAAAGAACATCATGCATATAACGTGCGAAAAGCGAAATGGCACTGCTGAAAGCAATGTTTGAAATCATGGAAATCATGATAGGGTTGCTTATAGGAATGTTGTCGAGAATTACGGCTATTTTTATTTGCCCATAGTTGTGCTTGATCTAATTTATATATTCAGATATCCGGGAATATTTTTTCAATTTGCACAAAATGATAACCACCAAATTTGTCAATCGTGTATTTTCACGGTGGAGGTGCCGCCGATACAAGAAACAAGGAAATCAACATCCACTCTACCAACAAGACTTACAACATGAGTCCTGACTTAAAGTAATTTCCAGTCGAAACATTTTCTGTATTTATGTACATGATTAGAAATATAGTGCTATGTTTTGTTTAAACGATTTTAGTGTTCTCCTTGTGAGTTTTGACTCATACGGGGCAGAGTGATCTTCGTCCGAAAGGACCGATATTCATTTAGCAACACAGAAATACACCACATATAATTTGTATTTATCAATATTCTGGCTAAACTTGGCAATAATATTCCGCAGGGTACATACTTGAATACATTGCTGAATAGTGGTTGACAATAACCAGTACTTATAGCCAGTGACACAAGGCTCCTGCGAGATTCCTGCGAGTCGCTTTTGGAACAATTGCAACCTATTTTTGTTAGGAAAACGGAAAGCTTTTTAGTTCTTCCCTTCAAATTCATCAAGAGTCACATTAATACCAACTAACAGCACGTAGCCAAAACTTTTGTCGTGCTTACATTAGAGTTATACATGTTACTGCTTCAGCGGCATAAAAGTAATAACTAAAACACTGCACAGCAGTAATATTCTTTACAATAGACAAAGTTGGTCAAATTACTTTAATAGCAGTTTTAAGAAAATCGACATTTCAGGTCTTTCTTTACAAAATGTCAAGACTTTAGGAATTTTTATAGTGACAAATCGACTTTAATTTTTTCAATAAAGAAATGATAAATACAACCGATCTGTTTCGTCTCCAATTAAAATACATAGCCTTAGAATACATAGCCTTCACAACCAACCATAGGTCGGGAAGCGTTAATTGAGTTATATTCAAATTACATTACCAAAAGGCAAGTTGTATATTCACTCAGTTGAAATATATCCAACTTAACACAGAAGGGATCTATAGAACACAGCGCGCTGGCGAGCTATGAATGTAGTGCAGTTCTAGAAAAGAGGTTTGTAAAATCTTGATTTTATAAGTAAGTTCTTTTGACTAATCAAAAAGAAAACTAATGTGAAGACATTTTTGCAGCATAGAACTGTAGAACGGTCCATATTCTCTATATTAATTATTAGTCAATGTACATTATGCATTGTAGCATCTAATAATTTGCTTCACGTTTTCTCAAATTTATACAATTAGTCAAATGGCGAAGTTACTCTAATTTCCAGAGATAACTATTTTATTACTTCGTAAAATGGTCCGATCTTTCTAAAGTTTTGAATACGTCACTTCGGATATCTACAGGGCTATTTTTTAAAATAAGATATACCATTTTGTTAGTTGTTTACCGACAAAACAGAAACTGAAGCGCAACACACCTAGCAATGTTAAAGGTGGTGGTAAAGAATCTTATAGATTATTAATAATTAATATCTTTGATCCTATAACCATAATTCTCTAACAGAAGTTCAGTCATCTAATTGAATAAGTTTCCGTGGAAGAGCTAGCATCATCATTCTATTGTTCTTGCATTTCTACTATCAATTTGTTTCGGTTTGAATGGAACAATTAAACTATTTATTAGATACGACAGCAGACTAAAAATTTTCATCTTTTAAGTTGAAAGAATTGTCAATTTAAATTTACAAGTTTGTTTGCATTGCTTAAGCCCCTTAAGGATAAATATTAAACATTTTTTGCAATTCAATTTTAATTCAACACAAATTTGAAGAAAAAGCAAGTGAGGAATGATCCAAACTAGTTCTTTCGTAAGTGCCAGTGGCGGAAAACAATGATCAGTATAAGAATTTACCAGTCATTTAGATCGGCTCTTATTGCAATAGCGCAATAAATATTTTCATTAATAACTTGTGCATGCTTTTATAGTGGTTCATTATAATTGAATAATAAACGCCCTATTGCATGTCTGCAATGTGGAAGGCGGCCAAATACGGAAGACAAACTTCTGGCCTCCTGCCATATCAGACCCGGACATATTGTAATCTGTTATTACTCAAGACCGAGCTAGGAAAATTTAACGTTTATACTACACAATTATTTACTGTTGTGTGAAATTGTCATTTCTGAAAGCAGCAGGCGTAAAGTGTTTTTACTATGTTATGATTCGATCAAACTAAGAAATTTTACCAGAAATTTTAGAAGTTTATATCAAAGGATAATCTGCTCAGTTATGTTCCACTTTCCTAATATCCCTTATCCAGTTTTGTCATCAGAGTTTCATGGCTCCACTGCAATGAAGGAATTCAGATTGACTACAGGTTGCACATTTTTTAGAAGAAAAACACCAGGTTGCACATTTTTTAGAAGAAAAACACCATGTATAAATATCCGTGCCGGTACGCTCTTGCCTTGGCGCTGGTGGAAAATGATTGCGTGGGGTTGTTCACTGAGTTACGAACTGGCTCGTTTGATCCCAAAACTGTAGCCGTACAAAGCTTCAAGACTCATTTACGTACATGTGTAAAACAACCCATTGAAATTAAGCTAGCGTTTTAGGGTTTAATGAGGGATAGGTGAAAATGTGAAAATACTGTGTTTTTCTGAGTGCGGTACAAATTTTCAGATTTTGTAAAGTTTCAGAGTTACAGTGTCATTTAACTACATTTCTTTTTTTGTATAAGAAACTTTCTATAAGAACGTCAGGCTGAAGAAGGCCAAAATTTAAGACGCTCAAAACACACCCTGGGCTTACGAAAAGACAATCACCAGCCGCTTCCAAGCCCAACTTCACCATTGTCGCGGTGCTTAGGAAGTTATTACTACAGTTTATGCAGGATTGTGCACTGCATGTTCAGCCTTCTGTTGTAGTAGATGCAGTACTACCAGGTCTTTTAGGTAGCAAGAGGAAGCTTGCTGAACAAATACTTTAGCAGTTTGGTAGAAATTCCTCATCTTTATGATTGGAAATTTTTGCTGCTCAGGCTTTGTCATCCTCGCCCACCATATGTATCTGATCGGTTTGCTGGTTTTCTGACTTGCAGACATCTAGTACAAGCAGATTCTTGCCTGTTTTCTCTCTTGTTTCATCTTCTTTGAGCAAGTGCCACAAAAAAGTGTGTACTAGTTCAGGCAGCTAATCATAGAGAATATAAAGGAGTGGCTTAACTTTCTGTAAGAGTCAGAAGAGTCAGTTAATGAGAACAAATAAAGACATAGTCTGAGGTTATGGCCATGCTATGCCAATTACTCATACCAGTCTCTAACGCAGGCCCGCAGAACTGCTTACAATTAACACAACACCCGGCCGAATGGCAGACGAAAAAGAGAAAAAGGCTCAAAGGGCAGAGACTGAAAAACTAAAAGGAAAAGGAGATCAAGGAACAGTAGGAAGCCATCATGTTTGTGGAGAAGAAGACGCAATAGCTGGAGACCTCAAAAAAATCTGTCTGTGACGAACGGACTGAATGCACAAAGATGAGCTATATGCATGGCTGACAGATTGTTCATTTAGGCAAACGGAAGGCTACAAAAAGCCGTAATAGAAACAATTTAGCAGAGGTTAGTGTTGTCAGAGATAGCAACCAAGAAGGTATCCGGCTTGAAAGAATCTGGAGAACACTCACAAAGAAAAACAGGAACTTCGTGGAAAATGCATGAAAATGATGGATGATAAATAGCCATTCGGCTTCTCTTGCCCCAGGTTTACTAAGTAACAGTTAGAGCCATTCCTCATGCATCAGTCTGGGTCCTTTCTTTTTATGTAGCTGTATCAATTGCTTTAGTTGGAATCAAGTTGATATTTAGAAATTCAGAACATTAACCATTTTCTGAACTGATTTTCTTATTGTTGTATAAATAGGCTATTACAGTACCTTTCACTGCATACAAAATGAAAGCAAGTTCGATTAAATGTATAATGCTCTGAACCTTTGATGTCCACATTAAATATCTGTATCACTACACAGTTAAAATAGCTAGGCAGTGAGAGCATAGTAGTCGCTTTTAATTTATATGAACAGATACTAAACTTCGTGACTACTGATATAATCAAGATCAGCACTGGTGTATCAACGAAACTACTCCTCCTAAGCTCTCCGTTGTCCTACGTTTCTCCCACTTTTTGCCTCTTACATCCTTCTTTTTCCCTACATTATAAAGAGTTCTGGTCCTATTTTTCTCCTGCTTTTTCACCTGAGTGTTCTTGAAAGCCTGTTGTACACTCTTTCCTTTCTATTAGAACCTTTTTATTTCTGTGTATTTTAATCTAGTTGCAAATAATGTTGCACCAGCGACTATTTACCGATTCCATGATTTTGTGTCGTAATGTAACAGAATAAGTCATAAAACTACTCAGCCAGTGGTTTTATAAGTAAAATCATTGAGCTAGATCACTGAAGTAGTCTTGAGTACATATGCCAGACGGGTTGGCCATAGACTGATGTCCTTAATTGTATGCTGATGAGAATGTTTTACCCTGAGGACCTGTCGAAGGATGAAAAAGTAGGAAATGGTAGGAAATAGTAGGAATTTCAACATAAAAGTAGGAATACTAGGAGCATGTCAGAAAAGTAGGATAAATATGATCACTTGGAAGCCTGGTGTACAATACAAAATGCGGTTGCAGAAAATAAGCGAGAAAGATTTTGTTGTAAGTTGATTCAGCTGTGTACTGTCTTCTCATGTCGCTGTTCGGGAAAATGCCTTATTTGGAAGGATTTATCTGAATAGAATAAATGGTTCGAAAGCACAGACATGTATATAATTTGCATTTGTCACTGTTTGACAGGATTTAACTGACTAAAACCAACAGTTTCCAAAGATAATGAAAGTGAGGCGAGTGCTTACTGAATGCTATAATTGAATTGCTCAAACCAGACACACCTTATTATATGAGATACTTAAATAAGGGAACTTGGAGGTTCACATATTTGGCGGCACCAAGTTTACATATGTGACTCATTTTGCCTGAAATAGTTTTTCAAATCTCTGTCTTTCGCTGAGGTTCAAAGAATCTGTTTTCTTCATTTGTTTTAAACTTGTAGCGAGAAAAAGCCATACAAGCCCTTGCATCTCTCTCTGGATCCGGCTATGTCAGACAGATTATTTCTGTCAAATGCTCACATACGGTCTGCCCTGTCAGTGTAAGTTAACAAATAGGTGAAAAATAGGATAGATCAGAGCACATCCTGCATACGTAGTGAATGTTAAATAGGATAGATCAGAGCACATTCTGTATTAGATACAACCTTTAATTTTCAGGAATAGTTAGAAATGATTAACTACACACGAACTATTTTTGAAATCTTTCATTATGGAATTTCACAACAGTTCTACAAAGATTCAGAGTGCAAATGATCAATATTTTGTGAACTCAACAGAATAGAATTACCTTAAATGAGTTTGTCATTTGGGTGTTGTCGATAAGTTTATTTTCATAGATGGATAATTATGCCTATGTTGTTGTTCACAATATAGCAAATAGTTCTGGAATGAATCACAGTTCAACTAATTAACAATCATGCATGTCAGTTTCTGAACATAACGAAGAATTAATGGCAGTAAGACTGTAGTTGGGGGAGGTTTTCCTCAAATGGTGCTGCTTCCTTGACTTTCAGCCTTTTATAGAATATTGTTCATTGATTCTCAGATTTGTAAATACACTCGGTAAGTATGTTCCGCCTTTTTCTATACAACTACTAATTTTCTCCAAAATGAGAAATCAATAAATCCTGTGGAGTGTGGGGTTCACAAGTGTAGCTGAAGTTGTCAATAGTTGATGTGATGTTTTTAGGTTCAGCTGGCTAAACGTCGAGTCATGTCAAAGGATCTTGGACAGTATAGGGAATTCGTCACAGGACTTGCATTTACATGAAAAACTCTTTCCAGCAAGAGAACCTATTTTTGTAATAGGGAACTTATCATGATTTGAAATATCCCAGATGTTAATAAACTCACTCATTTTATTCCGCTTGAGCTTCGTTGTTGAGACAAATCCTAATTATAACATACTCTCTCTCATTTTGCTTTTAGAAGACAATCTTATTGGATATACGAACAGCCTTACTGATCTAGGAAAACTTTATTTGTCGTTTCAATCTACAAACATTTGCTATTGATGTTGACAATGCTTTTCACCTGAAACGAACAACCACTTACGGAGAGCAATGGAGCAAAAAAGGCATATAAAAATCATGTAATACGAAATTAATGACCAGTTCAACATTATCTCGAATAAAAACCACACTACATATAGTTCTATGTGACATCAAGGAGTAATGCCGAACTCTATCATTCTTAGAGTAAATACACCTGAATATATTCACTCAGCAGCATTTGAATTAAAACTACAAAGTTAGTCAAGAAATGTTAGGCAACCTGTTCTTAAGAAACTCACTGAATTAATTCACACTACGTGTACCGCTTTTCTCACTGCCATTTCAGGATTTCTGAAATTGATGATTTGTATTTATTACTTTTTCTCACAGTGAATTCATTATGGGACAGGGGTTTCCTTGTGTTAGCTGTTCACTTTCCGTCTTTAGAGGCCATCGGATAGGGGATCGTTTTGTGCCCAAAAGTCGACAAGATTGGCAAGGCAAACTTTATATTTGTCTCCAAAACCTTATCTGTCACTTTATACATTCCGATTCTTGAGCCAGTCGAACTCTTCAGAAAACTGGCCACTCCAAGTGCAGCGGATCTCCTTGTCAATAATATATATTCGTTCTATTATAACAATAACTAATGTGGAACAACAAACAGCGAAAGTAAAAAGTCAAGTTAAAAACAGTAGAGCTCTTGGCAAAATTTTGTCTGTTGCAGATCATGTACGAGGTATTCAAACTGCTCAATAGCGCGGAATGGCTGGACATATGAAGTCACACGGACAGGTTTGAATAATTTTTGCATTTGATTTGCATATACAAATTCTTCAATCAATATTTTAAAGGAAATGACGGTAAATTTCAAAATTGGCGCTTTTAGCTAAGAAAATCTGTATCAATAAACGCTAGTTTGCTATCAGACAGCACCCGGGTTAGGTAGCCCCATGCATGAACTTTCATTTGAAGTCATTTTAGAAGCTACCGGGTAAGTGTAGCAAAGCCCAAATTTTGTTGCGAATAACGTTTAGTATATGGGTAAGGCGCTGTTTTCAATAAAGCTCTCAATCGATCTTACTGGTGAACAACACAAAGCCCGAAGCCTGCAGTTTGTTCAATAAAAACAACGGAATGACTGCAACCACCTAAGTGAAACGATAAACACAAAGAAGTCAACGTAAATATATCAAGTTGACACGATCGGTACTTCTTGAGATCAAATTCAAACTCCAAGTGCAGCAGATGTCGCTGTCGTCTTTGCCAATAATATATCTGCTCTATGATAGCAAAAACTAATTTGGAATAACAAAAAGCGAAAGTAAAATAAAAAAAAAATTAAGAGCTTTGGCAAAATTTTGTCTTTGCGAGGATGTCCAGACTCCAAGCGTTAAACATGAGGTCGAGGCTATT
The DNA here is from genome assembly GCA_025434805.1 of Antipathozoanthus remengesaui. Taxonomy (NCBI): domain Eukaryota; kingdom Metazoa; phylum Cnidaria; class Anthozoa; order Zoantharia; family Parazoanthidae; genus Antipathozoanthus; species Antipathozoanthus remengesaui. Next base: position 1,627 of record JANSTR010187592.1, on the reverse strand, counting down.
TGTCAAGACCCGCCCGCCCATCCAAGGAACGAAAATTTCTCAAAGGATCCAGGCTCGTTCTCCGCAATAAATGTGTGCAAGCTTGACTTTATGGTGAACTATAGATTGTCCTTTAAAAATATGTAGTTTTAAAATTATTACCTTTTTATTGTCTTTTAGAATTATGAAGTTTTAAAAGTAAAGTCTGTAAAGTCTCTGTAATTCAGTTTTAACTGCAAGTGAGATTATTAAACGATATATTATTATTATTTATTTAATGATACTTGGAAAATATTTGGAAATGTTTTTGTGTTTTATTCATTGCCAATGAGCTTTATTCCTCTCCTGTCGAGTTATGGAATGGAAGCAATCTTCATATAATACACTCTTTTTATTAGAACCTTATTTTATAAGAATGTCAGGCTGAAAATCGGCCAAAGTTTAAGAACATGCTAAGAACATACCCGAGACTGAGGAATGGCCGAGAACTTTATTTTGTTACATTACGACACAAAATCATGGAATCGCCAAATAATCGATAGCGTAACATTGCAAATATTTGCAACTAGAGTAAAACACATATTACAAGAATAATTTGTAAGACTCTTTATTTTTTCTTTTACTATATCATTCTACTTGTATATCAAATATTGAAGCTCGTATTATTCTCTTGCGATTCACATACAGTGTCTGGATGGAAGCTAGTGACCAAACACGTACAGTATATGATTATATTAAGAACATTTTCAGAACATTTGAGGTTAAAATCCCCAAAATATTTAAGATCATTCAGGCTCGGTACGAAACTAAGACGTTTTTTCTTATAAAAAAAAGTGTATTTTACATTTGTAGAAAAAATATATTGTTAGATTGTTATAGAGGAGGTAAACTTCAGCACTTAGGCTTGTTTCCAATCTGGTTCTCTGATAACAAAGATGTTCATTCATTCCTTAAAAACAATTTCAAAAAAGAAAAAATCTTATATATGTGAATACATGTAGATTAAATTAGACAACTGGAGCTACAGCAGGGAACAAGAAACAACGAGGTGCATGCCAAACGGTCGCCTGTCCTTCTGGAGACTGACCGAACTTTTCCAAACAAAAACGAAAATCTGATGGAAGTTGCACTTTTCACCATTAACTAGCTTCTAAAGCAAAAAGACTTAGGTTTCTTAGAAATGCAAATTCAAAATGATATTACAAATATTACCGTGGATAAATGTGTATTTACCTTTACTAAAAGAACTGACATCAGAAGACATTTTAATATAAATAAGAAAAGCATTACATTTGGCGCCTGCATTTCGTATTTGAATTACGCAAACTGTTGGCTAGCGTCAGGGTGTGTTCATTTGGGACTATTTCGGAATAGGAATACATGGATTACTTGGAAGAGTTGTTCGTTTGAGACTTTTCCAGAATAGGAATTCATAGATTACTCGGAAGAGCAGTTCGTTTGGGCCCTATTCCGACTATGGATTACTGGGAAAATGGGAATCCAAGTATTCCGGAATATTGTAAAATGTATTCTTTTCCGAAATTAATATCTGTACAGGTTTTTAATTCTTTCAAATGATTTCTTTGTATGTTTTGTTTGGTTTGAGTGTGAAGATGGCTGTTTCGCTTTGACAGAAGCCTCTACTTAT
>JANSTR010187481.1:0-15829 GCA_025434805.1 Antipathozoanthus remengesaui | reverse complement strand
GTGAAGAACAACGCTGTTTCCAACCACAGATAAAAACAGAATCAACGAATACACAAAAGACAACCCAATTCTCCAACCAGATTCCAGGTTGGATAAAAATCTCTTTGGGATCTCAGAGTTGTTACCTTTGGAAGAAAACAAGCAGATTAGGACAACAGTGACTGAGTTCAGAGCCGAGGCTGCCGGTAAATTATCTTAAGTTTGTTATTAGTTGAGAAAAGTCAACTGATAGCTATGTTTCAATAAGTTAAAGTGCCACTGAAACGAATGTTTTTCAATGCTACATCATCTTTAGTATATAAAAGGTGAATCAACAATGATTTCGGTTGGAAAAAGTTTTTGCGAGCGTTTTTTTGGCCAAAACGGGTGAAATCTACGCTTTGTCATGGCTAACGCGGGTAGGTAGACTGGGCACGAGTTAGTAATCAGTGTGATGTCAATGTTTTCTTGACGTCAAGCCTCGATCTTATGTCCGCTCATTCATTTCTGAAAAACACTCTTTCTAGTACAAAAAACATTAAAAAATTGTTTTGAACAAATGTTAATTTGGATTTTGTGTACCTATCAGCCCATAAAAATGAAAACAAGCACTTTAAAATTTGTTTCAGTTTATTGTTCCTGAAGTATGGTACAGAAGTTCATTTGTTTAATCGAACTGTATCATCGAACTGTATAAAGCATTGTTTGTACATTGATAAGAAAATGTTTTCATTTCACTGTGTGACTTTCCTACATACTCTGGGAGTTCGCTAGCATATATTAACAAATGGAGTTTCGTTCTAGTTATGGTTACCATGGCAACTATACAGGTCTTATGTACTCTCGGTACCCGAATTATTTTTGTATTCTGGCATATTTTAAGTAAAAAGACTTATTTAAAAATGTGTTATTGTTTGAAAATTGTTACCATCAGTTACGAAGACCTTTTTCAGATTTTATTTGTTTGTCTTTTTCAGATTTTATTTGTCTGTCAACAACAAGGTTTAGCGCCACCTTAATCCACAAAAAGTTAAAAACTCCTATAATTTTCTATTTTCAAAAGATTTGGTGAAGAATATTTTTTAACATTTGAAGATCTAAAACATGAACTTTATTCCTTTCGAGGTGGTTGTTAAAACAGTCGTGTTTCCGTACTAACAGGCAGCAACCAAAGTTATTGAAAACGACCAAAACGAAATTCAGAAAGGCATATCACAAAATACAGGTTTCTTCAACAAAACTCGCACCAATATAAATAAATAGCAACTTTTCACATGCGCCAATATAGCAAGGAAACTTAACCATTTGTTTCACAATATCAATTATTACTTTCAGATGCCAAATAATTTTGTTCTCTAAATAAAAAACGAAAACTTTACCCCAAAATTATGACAATGGTATATAATAGATTGATAAGATACAGACATTTTAAAGAAGTTTTCAAAAGTGAAAACCGCTACAATATATACTTGCCTTCCATTCTTGGATTCTTCAGTTTTACTTTCGCTGATGTTTTGGAGCAATATTCTGTGTTTCGACCTTACTAACGGTGCAATATCTTGTGTTCCTTTCAGATATTATTTTCGCTGTCGGATATTTTGTCGTTTTTTCTTTCCGAGACACGTTTGATTGACGAAAAAGTGCAATACAGAATCGAAAAGAAAACGATGATTTCGTATAATTTCAGTGTTCAACATTAACGAATTATAACAACTGAAATTGTCTATGCCGTGCCATGGATTGCGGCGAAGCACAAAGATTCAGTGAAATGAAAAGACAAAAAAATGAATAATTTTGTAATATCGGCTGAAAAATTAAGGATTTGTTTATAAACAATTTTAATTTTTTTGCTGATGAAGTAATACCAAAACTTAAAAGGAGATGCTATTTCTTCTCGGAATTAGTTGTTCTTAACGGCATTCGTAAGTAGAAAAGTACTTTAAGCAATTAAGGACTTGTACTGAACACTATTCCTTCTGTCGCGGACAAATATATTGGCTTCTCTTCCTTAGAGTACAAGAATAGCTTAATGGGTTAAGCCGCCCGAGCGATATGTTGCCTCTTTGCATTAATCTGTTAAATTACGCAGCTGCTCTTCTGTATATTGTGATTGGACTGATTGCAAACTCTACAAAATTTTAATCTGTTCTGCCATTTTAATTGTGATGAAATATTTTTTAGCTGAAATCTATGAATAATCAGAACTGTTCCAAAAGAAACCGATCTTGATTTGCTGTTCCTCTTTGCCGACTTAACTATACCACATTTTTCTTCGCTGTACTGTGACTGCAAGATTAGAAATGACGACTTCAGTTAAAAAGTTTGCAGTATCCAGCAAGCTAGATTTTGGATATATGCGCTTCGCTTTTAGGAGAACTGGATCTGTTATTTGAATTTTATTGGCCTAATGTTTTACAGTTTCAACTTCAGTCTTCTTAAATTATTCTTATTTCTATGATACAAAACATCATTGTACAGTTGTACAATATATAACCAAGTTTAGCCTTAATGTTCTTAAATTATTCTTATTTCTGTGATGAAATTAAAACACCGTTGTACATTTGTAGTCTGAAATAGATAAATTGGTACATGTAACAAAGTGTTGGAAAACGAAGTTCGTCGTCGTACGACATTACGGAGCTAAAGTAAATAATGGATCAATTCTAATCTATTATCAAAATTACGAAACTTTTCAGTAAAGTAAAGAATTGCGTGCACTATTGAAATTCTAGAAACGCCTTTTGATCTCATGCCGATTCTTAAATTGTTCCTAATTTGAGGGAATTTCTTACAGAGGCGTGTAATCAAACTTTGTGTTCTAAAGCGTTTCTTGAGACAAAATAGATTTAGGTTCAGGTTCAAATTTCGCATTACCAATAGGATTTCATTGAATTTTATTTTGTGCAAGACTGGAATACCTAGAATCTTTTAGTTTGTTTTGCATTGATCCAAGTTTCCAAAATAACCTCTCATTCTGTGTTTCGGATTTTATCTTTCCAAATATTTTGTCTATTGTAAGCTCCATTCTCTCATCTAGGTATATATTACTAAGAGTATATCGATAAAAAATAACTAGACAGACAGCAGACACTGAAATCATCCGCTCCAGCTATGTTAAGGCTACTAGACTGCGTAAAGAAATCTATCAGTAAATACTATAGGAAAATTCATTGCCCAGACGAGGGTATTCCACGGTAAATTTCACGAGAAAAATAATATTGCACGAATCGCGAAGTGATGAGTGCAATATGATTTTTTGAGTGAAATTTAACAGGGAATACCCGAGTCAGGCAGTGAATTTTCCGTAATCGCATAGCAGGGACGAATATCGCAAGTTAAATTAATGAGTGTATATATAAACTTGGATCGACTTTAAGTTAAAGCGAGTGCTCTGTCAACCGACTGGTGAACCACAACTTTTGACGGGAAAGTTGGAGGGCGCGCGCGCGCGGCTCAAGTTGAGTGCAATTCCACGTTAATTAAATACTTCCTTCTCAATTGGTCGATCAGCCAATCAGCTTGATTCATCCCTGCTATGTGATTCAATCTAATATTCAGTCCTTGACTTAGTCCTTTTTCCAAGTCACTATTAAACTCTGGAATTCTCTTCCTCCGGACCTTGTATCTTCTAACACTCTCTATGTATAAACTCCTTTTATAAATAGTCCGCCATCGGCCAAGCCATGTCATAAGATCCGGCGAAGGTGCCAAGCCACCTTTGCAGGCTTTAAGTAACTGAACCGCTGAAAGAATTAATCCTAACGAGAGTAACTATTCTAAATTCTAAGTTAACTCTAACAGAAAGTAAAAACAAACAGAAGTAAAAGCTTTAGATTAGATTTACCTAGGCTATTTATTATACTCTATATTTCATTAGATTTGTCTTTCACATTTTTCGACAATTGTAATTTCAGATGTTGAACTAGTGTGTGAACCATATTCATTGAAGCTTAGAAATAAAACGCATTTGTTTAAAACAGTTGTTCGCATTTTTTGTCCAGAATCCCTGGTATCAATGCTGTCATCTGCTCTCTATACACATGTTCTGAGTAAAATAGTACGGAAGCTGGTAAGCCATGACGAGTGATGCTGCTAAACTACTTATAGTACTCATTTGAGTTACCTTTTGAACACATTGAAAGGTAAATGACAAAACTGTCTGAAGATCATGAGGGAGATATCACGAACCAAGATGTTTCTTATTAGAGAATACGAATCGAGGCCGAGGAAAGCGTTGCCAGCGTGGTGGTCCCTGATGGTGTAATGGTTAGCACGCCTGACTAGAAACAGGGAAATTGTGGGTTCGATTCCCGCTCGGGGCAATATACCAATTTTTCGGATGAGTGCGTCGGGAAAGAAATATACGGACTATGTATAATAATTTGTAAATAAAAAACAAGATGTTTTTGTTTATAAAAAGATCATTCACTGAGCAGGTGTGCAAACAAAATAGGGAAGTGATCATACTAATGTAACCATCTAACAGCGTCGCGTAGAGCTCCCCATCGTTACCGAAAGAAATGGTTTCTTCACACATTTTAATCAATTCATGGTAACAAAGTGGTTCTCATTTCTTGTTCTGATAGTCGATCATGTCCACGTTTTACTTGTTAATCAGTTTTGGGCTCTACCACAACAATATCTCTACTCTTAACCGTAATTCTATTAACACGACGGCCAGAAAAAAGTCCAAAGCTACAGTAGGAGAAGACCATCTTCGCATCTTTGCGAATAGTTTGGTTTAAGATAATATTCAGCCATGGGGTAATCCCAGTGCTGCAGCAACAAAGGAGCTGGAAGAAGAGATAAAACTTTTCTTGATATTCTTCACCGTTACCTTTTTCACTAGAATTGATTGCCAAATGCACAGCAAAAACTTCAAGGGGAAACCAACATAATATGAAGGTTGTCACTATGGCTGCCATTGCTGTGGTTACTCTTTTCTTTAGTAAATAATTTCGCTGACTGCTTTCCGTATGGTTTTCTGATAGAGCAAGGGAACGCAATTTGTACGCTGTGACGGCGTATATTGCAATCATGACAATGGTAGGCAACAGGAAACCAAAAAAGAACCCAAACACAACATAGCTCACAAGAATTTCCAAATAATCCTGCGTCTTGACTGTGCAGACGAATTTTTGGTTGTATGTCATGACTTCAGCTTTAAAAGCAATTGGCATTGTTAGTATCATTGGTGTAAACCATGTCAATACCATAAGTAGCAACCTTGTATATTTGTTCGAGTTTACCCTCACTGACTTAACCGCGTTTAAATACGTTTCAACTGAGACAACGACGAAATTTGTCACGGACACCAGATATAATGCCCCGCGAAAGTAACGTGACATACCACACAAAACAGTTCCTGCTTTTCCTCCAATCCAAGCCTTGCTGATATGAATCTGTAGTATTTCCACGGGATGATATGTGAAGTTCGTTATTAGATTCGCGACTGAGAAACTTCCCATGAACAGGTTTGTCGTGGTTCTTAGTGAAGGTTTTTTTAACAGAACATGAAGAACAATACTGTTTCCAACCAAGGATGAGAATAGAACAAGCGAGTACGCAAAAGACAAACCAATTTTCCAGCCAGGTTCCAAGTTAGACGAAGATCTTCCCAGAATGTCGGTGTAGTTACCTTTGGAAAGAAGCAAATAAAAATAATCTCATATTAATACCTTTTCAAACGACTGTATTTATAACTCTTTACTGAATTAGAATGCGTTTCTTGAGGTTAATAAGAAGAACAAATTAATGAGTTTTGTAAATGCTGACAGTTTTGAAGTATTCCAAATAGAATTTGAAATTTTAATGTAGGTGTGATGGGTATTGTCGATATGAGCATGAGTGTAAATGCAATCAAAATACTTCGAAGCTTTTGTTGCACAGGTTGCCATTCGTAAAAGGTTTTCAAATTCTACATTTGTATCAAATATAGTTACAGTTAGCAGATCAATTAAACTTATTTTTGTTGTCGAAATTGCATATGTATGTTGCTTTTGTTTTTAGAGATACAGTGAAAAATAGAATTAAGCAATAGCAGATTTAAGTGCGTTATCCATCATATATAAAATACGTTAACGTTTGGTCATCGATGGCATCCATATAACTAGCTTTGTGCGGAAACTCTTTTGGTAATAAAATATTTCAGTAAGATCAGTTTTACCTTTCATCGTTTATGTCTCCTCCAGTGTTGTATTCATGTCCCAAGAAAACATCTCAAAGCAGTTTTGTTTTTAAATGTTTCATCGTTTATGCATGTCTCCTCCATCGTTGTATTCATGTTCAGTGCAAGAAAACATCTCATAGCAGTTCTGTTTTTAATGTTTCTTTCGTTGTATGTTGACCATCAATAATTCTCAACAAATCTTTTCTGATAAGGTTTTCAACAGAATCATCTTAGATCTTAAATAAACTGAAAACTGAAAAGTCAACGGGAAAAGACCGAAAGACAATTATGCTATTGAACACGATTATGCACTCTGTTTGAATCTGCTCCTGGAAACGCCTGCATGTGGTGTCCTATTGTCATTAGTAAAACGACCGCATCTTTAGCTTTGTTACTGCAGGATGTTCCCAGTAAAAACATTACCTTTTTAAAACAATGGTAAGCACCGCTTAACGAAATACCGTATTCTGAATGAATGACTGAAAAACATAAATATAATAACAACGAAATATGAATACCACTGTTGGTTAAAGTTTTGGGCTTTTTCTGAAACATTTTCAAAACATCAACAATAAAAGCTCCAAATATTGTAAACTTGTAATATCAAAAAAATCAAAACCTATGATGAAAAGTTACATATATATTTTTTCTATTAATAGAATAATTTTAAAACAGGAAACGTAATTAACAAAACGCGAGATTCCATTTGCTCTTTTCTAAGTGTTTTGGGTTAATTTGACTAGTATTCACCTCCAAAAGCACAACAAGTTAATTAAAAACACGTCAGTTGACCCGGTTAATGAAACTTGATTAGAAATAGCAGTATTCTGTTTTAGTCAGATTATGATCCCAGTATGATGTAATAGTAATTTTCTACAATATCGAACAGCTTTGACTTTGAATGTTATGCAACTTGACAATGGCCAGCGACGAAATATTGCCAGCATCGTCTGAGAAATAAGGTAAACTAAATGATACTTTATCAATCAGCAAAGTTTATTGTAAACTGAGTTGTTTCGGAGTAAACGCATCCAAAGAAAGATATCTAACCAAAAGTGTATTATCCACCACGCTCTCAGTTCTTTCGAATTCAAAGCCAGCTATATTATTGCAGTATTATAAGACTTAGAAATGATAATACTGAGGTAAACATTTCAAACTCCGGCGTGTGTGGCATTTTGAGGGTCATTCGAAGTATATATGAGCAGTATTTGCGGTTTGTTGCTAATCAGAAAATCAAAGGCGTCCTCTAGATGCTCGTGGAGTGTTATACATGTCAAGAAATGAAAACTTACTAATCTGTGATATCGTAGAAGGGGTCGGTCAAGAGATTTTTGGTTTGTGTCTAACAAACCACGTGCTTTTGGATCGAGTTTTTTTTAATGATATTCAGTCTCGGCGAACTCTACGAAAGAGCAAAAGAAGAAACAAAATAAAACAAAAACAATCCAGTAGCTTTACGAAAGAGCAAAAGACCAACAATATAAAAACAAAAACAATCCAGTAGCTCCATACGAACGAGCAAGAAGAGATCCAATTGAGATCAAAACTTACCCCATCTGTGTTCAAAAGCCTTGGATAACGAGACGACAGAATTCTGCAATCGACTTTTATTCGATGGGATAAGCAGTGATATCATTGGATGAAACGACATTGTATTGTTACACTTTCTTCCCCTCGACCATTCTCATACTCGCGGACTTTCCACTTTCAAAACTGGGGTCAGAACTGGACTATATATCGTCACGGCCACTGATTGTATTTACTCACGGGAAACTTTCTGCTTGAGATAACAATTCACGTGCTTTTGTATGGAAATCTGAGCAATTTTTACATTGCTAGATCAAATCTTGATTAAATAACGACACTGGTATTTGGTCAACGACCAAATATTGTATGTAGGAAAAAAATCCCTTGGATATTTGTCATTACAACTTTTCACACAAGTCTGTTGGATTTGCACGAAGTAAAACGGAAATCTCATTTATGGAGCTTTTTTACGGCATTGTGTGTCTTAATACCAAAAGTGTAAATGTTGTAAAAGTTTAATTCCTGTTGATAATTTATTTTATGTGCATGGATATCTTTACAGCCCGAGGGGGGAGGGGGTGCTCCCCATAATTAACTATATGGGTGTGTACTGCCCTTACTGGCATGGTTCTGGGGCCGATTTGGTCTGAAATAGGGTACAGATTTTCGCTGTTTGGTCTGGAAAAGGGTATCGTTTTTAGGAGACTTTTGTTGCCACGAAAAGTTCTCTCTTTTTATGGGGTACGGTAATAATTTTGCTATTTGTCTGACTGAACAGAATTTGGGCGAGTACACCCCCCCCCCCCCCCTCCTTGGGCTTTACAGATTTGTGTTCAGTTAAATGCTAAGATATGGCGCGGTGAATACTCACCTCTTTCAGAATAGCATAAGCCTTGTTTGGATGGAGCGACGTTGTCTCAGGCAGAAGAATCATCCATCTACCTGTGCTACCTTGAGAGAAGCAACTTTTCCTACATTTCTTTACAAAACAAATTGAACCATTTACATGAGAAACACAGTCTTGACTCGGCTAGAAAAGTCGCCTGCCAAGACGGGTCAATTTCCTCATGTATGGCTCGCCCAACCGCATTCTCGACCCCCGAGCCCATTTTTCACCGCGTCAGCGGGTTTAAAGAACCGTGTTCATCTAGGCGTGGTTTGGCTTATAATATTTTAGGGGGACTGCGAAATTCGCTTTGTTTAGAAAAAGTGTAATCGGCGTCAATACTCGCTGCCATTACTTCAATTTTGACCAGCAAACAGTCTATCAGAGTTCCTTGACGTTATCCGAGTGATACTTCGCTATTTCTATCAGTGGTAATGGCTGCAAACAATAACAAACCACGTCCAGGTGAACAGGGTTTTTTAATAGCGAAGGAAAGACAGACATGCGCATTTGAGAAGAGCTCTGGAGTCGAGATTGGCCTCGGTCATTCCTAATAGAGCATGCGCTGTCGACTCGAGTTCTACCCAGGAAAACTTTTCTCCAGTATACCGGAAAATGGGCAAGGGTGTAATACAAGATGTGCTGTAAAGGAAATGACGTTTAAAAATCCTTCTCATTTGAATTATTTAACTTACTTTCAAATCCGTGAGATGCAAAAAGGAAGAGATGAATGCCAAGCCGCTTGGCAGAATGAATCTTGATGAATTTTACCGATCTTCGCAAATCTGACTAGCAAGGCGATGAAACTATATGCATGAGGAGCCAAAACTTGAATCAGTTGTGAAAGTTACAATAAAATCGGCATAATTTACTGCTGCTTTATTGTTTTCAAAGTTGCAGAGGCTGAAAGAGATGAGCTTTAAAATGCAGCATTCAAATATAATTTTCAATATTTTATTGAACACCACACATATTAATGTAAGTTACAAATACCTTCGGTTATTCGCTACTTGGAACTGAATGCTCGGAATCTGCTGAATCTACTGAGGCTCGGTGGCTAATTATGGTGTGTATAAATATCAAATGGATTGTCGCCAGAACAAGCATAAACAATTTTGAAAAAATAATATTGCAGAACGCACACGAAGGGACAAGTTAGGGAAAACGAAGACTGGCCCGCAGTAGTACTAAAGGATGCTGTTCATATATTGTAATAGAATGCTGTTTATGGTCCAACTTTTTATTCGATGTATATTGCTATTTCAGAACATGTCAGTCGTAGGCACAGAATCAGAAACTGGATGTAAAGAAACCAAAGAAGCAGAAACCGGTAGCAGCAATATGATCATCACACAGTAGATTACTAGTCATAACACTGAAGTACTAACGCTTAGAGACAATTATCTCAGTCCTTTTACTTTAACTCTACCCCCTCCTACTCCCCCTACTCTACATGCTGCCCTTCTTTACCACTAGCACTGCATGCTACAGCAATCCTTTCAGCACACACCGCCAACCACATCCGATCAGTCTCACGTATTTCTCACGTGTTGTGATTTGTGTATATCCCGAGCTCGAGGTGAAACCAGGTCCAACAACAGGAACAAAAGCAGGAAGTCAGCCAGAGCTCATACATGCATTACGTAAGAAACATTACGCAGTGGCAGTTTAGAGGAAAAGCCCGAGTTTTGATAGACATTTCACGGGAAATATTAGCGATAAGAATATAGCTGGACGGCGTCTTCGTCATCGGCATTTTCAGGCCCAAGTACAGTATCAGGGACTTTGATTGTCAAAACATAAGTAAAAAAGGTGTGAATGATGTCGTTAGTAGCTCCGTGGCGCCTGAAAGTAGCTGGAAGCGGTAACTAGCATATGTGAAACAGAAACTGATCTAGTTTCAGGCACCGCAAAGCTACTTTGAAAATGGCGGGGGGGGGGGGGACTAACTAGTGAGTTGAAGTGGGGATGGGACTGAAAATACATTTTGTCAGTTAAGTGTTGGGTAGTCGTGTAGTATACTGGTATAACACAAGCCCGAATGACAAGTCTGATACATAAAACGACGAGTAAAAATGTTGGCTATACTCAAAATTGAATTCAATCATTGTTTAATAAGAGATTTACTATTTTTAGTGGCTACTAATGTTAGCGATTTCACACTTTGTTGTGTTCCTGGATATGTAATTACATCTGACAAATGTTGTGTTCCTGGATATGTAATTACATCTGATAAATGTTCAATAAAAATCCTTAAAATCGCTAAAATTCGTTGTCGCTGGTTCTTTCTCAGACAAAATCGCTAAATTCAGTAGGCGATAAAAATAGTAACCTAAATCCAATATCCAACTTGTCAAGAAAGACTCATTTTCGAAACGAGAAACAGCTAAAACGTGCTTAATTTGCCTACAGTGCAATATCGAGTCAGAATGTGCAATACGGCATGCAGGATATCTGTACTCGTTCCAGGCCTAAATATGAGTTCTATCATACTAAAGTTTCTTCTTGTTTTATTTTGATACCGTTCATAAGGTTCTTGTTTTCCTAATATTGTTTCTTTTGCGAGCAGTTTTTCTTTGGATTTAGCACGTGAACTGTACGCGTATTACGAGTAGGAATCGGAACGAGGAAAAATGCGGTCAAGAAGACCAGAAACTGCACCTATTTCAAATATTAAATTCATTTTAAAAATCACCCCGCCGCGCCTGACTAATCGTTTATTCAGGCTCGTTTTTCTAAACAGCTGTTTTTTAACTTACAGTACAACTCTAACAAAAACGTGTAGAATGGCGAGAAAGCTTATCCGGTTAGTTTATTAACATGTTTTGGAATCCAGTTTCTGAATCTGCTCCTTATATTATATCCCCAGGGATATGTTGTTTGGTTACGAAAATAGCACAGCAAATTATCTAAGATGAAAATGGAGACATATTAATAGGAGAGCTCAGCAATATGCCATATGTGTCCGAAACTATGGACTGAAAGGGTTTTTAAAATACTTCACTACTAAGACCACACTTGCGTTATCAGCCTCTAGCGAACCTGGTGTCATGCAGTCCCTAAAATTGACTTCATATTAACTGAATTTTGCGTGCGCTGGGCGAACCTTCTTGGGCGGGGGGAGGGGGTGCACAGGTATACCCACCCCCTCTGCCTATACGCGCCTGACTGTTTCTGCATCAACCGTATCATACCCACATCCGTAAATTCTCAGCTGGGTTTTGGGAATGCTGGACATGCCAACTCGCTTCCTTAGTCCTCAAGGCAGCGAGCACACGCAACTTGTAAATACAGTTTACTTCATAGAAAGTGCTTTGTACAGGATTTGATTCACGAGAGGTTTGTGCCAAATCCCGAACGAGCGAGGTACGAGCGAGTGACAGCCTGCGTAGCGGCTCAAGGGGCCGGGGATGAAAGCGAGCGAGCGAGCGGACGAGGAGGAATGGGAAGGAGGGAAAGGGAAAAGGAGAAGTTCCTTTTTCTTCTCTCCTCCCCATTCCCCTCGCATATAATAAATATAACTATAACTATAGATTATATATTTATACCCAAGCGGATACCCACCGAGTATTTGTAAAGCCTCTGTTTAATTTATCCTCAGAACTCAGTTTATTCTATAAACTGAGACTTTACTTTATTCCACCGCAATTGAAATTTTATCAGCGATTAAATACCGAACTGATACTCAAGTTATTATAGATTCTTGGCACGTTAGCCGGAAATATCGGCTTTTTAAAATATAATCCGCAAGCGAAGAACAGCCAAGATTCGATTGCGCACCATGAAGGGATATCCGGATAAAATTCCAGACTCACAAGTTTTCACTACCAAAAAATGGATCCAGTTGACCATTATACGGACTCCCGCTCGAAAGTCTGGCGCGTGATTGGGTTCGAGAGCAAGTGTAAAAACAAAATGAGAACGGAATCCTTTTCCAAACCTTGTAGGGTTCCTATGTAATCACTTTTGGAAACCGAAAGGAGGTGAAGAAGGGACAGAATGGGCATATAACAGGCGAAAGAAAAAGCGAGACGCGCACAGAGGGTGAAGTACGGAATTAACTGTGGGTTAATCTGCAGGGGATGCCCCTTCTCCATTTTGTTGCGAATATTGCTAGAGTTTATTCTTGGTGAATAAATTTGCCTTTATATACCAAAAATAGCTTTACAGAATACACTGAAGAAGGGAATATCTCACTTCTTATTGTATTGTCACTGTTTAAAAAATGCGAGAGAAAAGTTAGTATAAATCGAAACGTTTTAAAAAAATCTCTCCTTGTTGCGGTGGAGTGAGTAGACCCTGATTTAGCCCCAAAACCACGTCCCTACATTACCAGAAACTTATCCTCTTCCACTCATGAGGAGTACTGAACTAGGAATTTAGAATCTTCTCATTCAATTTGCTATAGAGTGGTACGTTAACGTTTTCACTTCTTACAAATTACATTTGGATGCAGATGATAGGGACGAAGGGGAGGTGTGGGGGTGGGGGCGGTTCCGATGTAATCAATTGTAGAAGTATAACCTTTCTTTCAATGCAAGGCAAATTGTTCAATTCTGTTTTTGATCAGTACACAACTGCCTAATTAAGAATGAAATCCTAAAATATTGACAAGGCGGTCGCAGTTTCCGTTCAGTGGGTGGATTTAGGGGAAGGGCCCAGGGGGGCCTGTTTGGTAGAATATGAACAAACGATTTGTAAGAAAAGGACCGAAATAAACATTGAAAGCCGAATTTGGGCCCCCTTCTCCTACACTGCATTTCTGGGTCCTTATCCCGGACTTTTTCTCTAGAATTGCGGTTGTTCATTGGCTAAAAGATGCGGAAAATCTACTCTCTAGTTAACTCATTCGTTCCCTTTTACTTTTAGTGAAATCCTTTTGATGTTAATGCAATCTGGCACGTATAACTGCAAAGAATGTATTTATGTTCCGCCTATAGCAGTTCGATCTATTGTACACCTTTAGCATGGGTTTTTTTTAGTTTCATGTCCTGTCAGTCTTAGGGGGATGACAATTGACTTGAAGTTTGTGTGTGTGTGTGTGTGTGTGTGTGTGGGAGGGGGGAGACATGGGCTGAAAATAGATTTTGTCAGTAACTATTTACAATTTCAAACAATGGAGAGGAGGCAGGCCCTCTCCATTCGCTGCCCTGTAACATAAGAGGCACAAAATAAACACTTGGAGGTCTTGAGGTCCCTCAGAGGTACAAAACTTTAACCCCGGTTCCAATAGCTTGACATTTTTAGCGTTCGTTATTTCATTCATTCATTTATAGCGGAGGGGTTGGCGCAGTGGTTAAGATCTCTGCCTCCCAACTCTAAGGTCCCAGGTTCAAACCCCGAGGTGGTCGAGGGTTGAATATTTGTGCGACTTTCTTTCCCGCTAAAGTTCACTCAGCTTTCCATCCTTACGGGGTCGGTAAAATGAGTACCAGCATACATGGACTGATTTGAAGCGGCTGCCTGATGCGCCTATATATGCTTCCGATCCGCTGGGGGTAAACTGATCATTGAAAAGCACCTTTGAGCATTCATATGGAAAAGGCGTAATATTAATGTTCCACTTTTTACTTTAATAATAATCATCATCGTCATCATCATCTTTATTGAAGAAGCTTTGCCACTACATGGTGATTTTACATGGTGGTCCTACAAATAACAGAAATAGTACAAAGAATGCTAACGTACAAACTAGACTTAATCTTATTCAAAATAAAATAAGGAAAAAATCTAGGATAATAATTCAGAAATCAAATTTTTCTTAGAAGTAGCAATAATTAACAATTATCCCCCAAAGTGGAGGTGAATATCTATTGCTAGACACCGACACTGAGGGGGATAATTGTTTTAGTATTAACCAAACAGGTGAATAGCACTTTAGAAATTAATTAATTTATTGTTTCACAACCAGTTTGTCCATCCATCTCACGCGCGCGTTCACATGTAAAACTTCATGCATGAGTAACCGAAGTGAATAGCGCAGGATATTCTGTGTTTGATGAACCAATCAGAGCGCGCGAAAAGTGCTATTCACCTCTTTGGTTAATACTAATGACTATTATACTGATACATGTATATGCCACTTTTCAGGGTTATGGTTCTCAGACCATCCAGTCAATAACTCAGGGATTTTAAAACAAAGCAGATATAACAAGCCTTTTGATTGGTTACAAGTGCAGACTGTGCTTTATTATTGTACACAGGCCCACTGTGCCTTTATGAGTAGAAACTCAATGTTTCAGTTGCTAGACTCTACTTTTGTGAACTTAAATATTTGTGCATGCTTACATACTGTAGCTCAACATAGCTTGTGGGCTTGTTTTCTATTGTTATAGTATAGATCGTGAAAATTTTTGTCTAGAACAGGGTATAAAAGTTTGCAGTATTAGCAGACTGTTTTAGTAAGTACATGCAGGGTGCAACTATTCTTCCAGATGAGAATTGAATTGGTTATTGTTTGACATTGTGAATATGTCACCCTTGATGGCAAATCTTATATAACAATTAAGTATAAATTTTAGTGCTTTTATCAAACTAAAGTAAGAATTGTTTTGTTCTATTTTTCACTTTAATAGTAATAGCTTAGCTAAAGACTAATTGATTATATATATATATGACATAATTGTCATATATATATATGACACTGTGATTTATCAGCTCAGTGAATTCTGAAGTTTCGCGCTTGATTCTGCTGTAATGGCCTTATCAAGTCCTGAGTAGTGAAATGGGGTAAAATGCTACTAAGTTGAGAACCAGTGGTATCAAATCAGACCATTTCTTGTTTAGGAGTCAGGGTTTGTGAAGGTCTAGCAGCACAGTTCCTGGCATGCAAATTCTGAAAATTACCCCTCGCTTCAGGGGGGGGGCTGAACCATTATAGAGAGGAGAGTTGGAGTAAGTTAATATACTTGTTGTAGTAGGTATATAATTTAAGGAGTACAATTCCTGGCAAAATGGTGCAATGATAGGTTAAGGGATTGAGCCTTTGAGTAGAATTAAGACTTGAGCTGACGTTACACTGATTGAAAACTTTCTTTAATCCTTCCACTCCCAAGTTGGAAAACTACATTCTCCCAACCTTTCGAAGAGAAATGTATAAGTGAGGTAGCGAGAATTGGTGGGGTAATAATTTTTCATCAGAGTTAGATATGAAAAGCCAAATTCTTCACTCTGTGTGATGTAATATTTCTGGTGAGGCTGCAGGGGAAATTTGAGATTGATCATTCTTTGTTCTAACGAGTTTCTGGTCGCTATCAGTTCAAAGT
>JANSTR010187370.1:0-15833 GCA_025434805.1 Antipathozoanthus remengesaui | reverse complement strand
TTGGGTAATAGACTGGGGAAGACTGTTCCATTGGGTAATAGACTGGGGAAGACTGTTCCATTGGGTAATAGACTGGGAAGACTGTTCCATTGGGTAATAGTTCTCGGGTAGAATGACAAACGGTGAGATGAAGTTCTGGTCGAGAGGGGGATGAAACTGTTGCGGTGGGAGTGCTGGGATCTGCGTTTCATTGGCCTAAGGTGTTTTGAGGCCTCGATAGGAACATGTCCTTTGTGGATCTTGTACAGGAGGGTCAGTCTTGAATCTGCCCTCCTTTGCTCCAGTGAGGTAGAGTAGGCTAGCCAAGTGCATTCGTCGTACATTCCCAGGCCGAAAGGTATCATCAATAGTAGACAAATCAAACAGCTGTCATTTTCTTCGAGTTTTTCACTTCCAGTAAACGTCCTTCAATTTTGAGAACCCACAATATATTTTCTTGTCTCATCGAACAGCTTTGGTGTGCATGGACACGCCCAACACAAGTCCAGATGCTGCTTCCCAGAGTTCTGTGGTATTTGGACTGGAGGAGATGGAAACCCAGGTATTGATATGTACATATACTGCTATGTATTGACATATACTGCCATCTATTGTTATTTACTGCTATACATTGACATGTACTGCCATCTATTGTTATTTACTGCTATGTATTGACATATACTGCCATCTAATGTTATTTACTGCTATATATTGACATGTACTGTCATGTATTGATATGCACTGCTAAAAGGTATGGATTGATATGACTTGATTCAAGGCAGAAAGAAGAAATCCGATTGTGCATACTAATTCTGTGCTTAGCTGAGATAAGACAAAACGAAAGCATCAAGAGGTAGGCAGAAAGGTGCCCGAAATATGGAGAATTTATAAAATAATTTCTTATTTAATCTCTTATATAATCACTGATGAAATACCAGAGAGCTTTCACACGTGAAAATAAAACACAAGACATGCCTTAGCTAAGCCACAACTAACTTTCCTCGTATAAATGTTCCTAGTATTACACTGTTGTCATGTTTACCCGCACGTAAATACGTGAATCCTGACCATTCAAAACTCTTGTACTGTATAAGACACTACTAACATTGATATTTCACTATACAAAAGTTGCTCATTTTCATACGATTTTAGGTTGAAAAGACGTACTTTGTAAAGTTTTCTCAAGTGGGAAGCAGTGTGCTTACTGCGAAGGTAAGCTGAATAAGAACCATTGTTATATAGCTAGTGCGTTTTCGACTCGAATGCATGCTCTCATTGGCTAAGTCAAGGTCACGTGGATGAGTTCAAATCAAATGTTACCAGGCTGGTCAACATCTCGAAAATTGTTGACCAGCCGGTGAACATTGCAGTCGCGCTGTCACGTTCGAGAGTGGAAAAATCTGTTTTGTTTTAATAATTGTGGTTTATTTTTTTGTGCTATATAACAAAACACTTAATGACGGTTCCTTCGGGAAATATCCGTTTGTTTCCCTCGAATTTCGATGTTTTTCGTCTCGAGAAACATGGAGATTCTCGCGAAAGAAAACAGATGTTTCCCTCGTCATTAAGTGTATATTGTAGTCTTGCAACTGATAATGGTTTTACTTGTGTTACATTCCACATTACTCACCATTATTCTCGCGTCGATTCGCTCTTATTTACCTCAACTAGTATATGTTTTGTAGCACGGTGTTGAGTATTTATACGCATCAAAACTATATCGCTGATTCTTATTTCCATTTTTTTAATTATTGATTTTGAGTACCAAACTAACCATCTGCTTACTGTAATCAGAGTTTGCATAATGTCTATGGCTTTGAATAAGTTTTGAAAACAAATTCCCATTGATACTTCAGATTTTCGCACTTATATCGAATTTAACTCGGTTGAAATTAATGAAAGCTGACCAACGTTATGGTAAATCCACCCCACTCATGACAAACTATAGACTTTCAAAGGGCTTAGTTCGCTCGAATCTTTAACGATATCCAATAAAAGATTTAAGTTCAGCCAACTTTCAAAATTTGTTTTAAACGAACAATTGCTGTCAAGTTTAACCTAATCGGCTACGTTCAACTGAATTAAATTTGACGAAAGTCATATTTAGAAGTCATGTGTGAGAGCTATACTCGCACGATCTTAGACGGTCTTGAGTTTGGGCAAAATTGTGGTTTTTAAATTTTTGACTTATGACCAACTACCGTGATTCTTTGCTTTCGTTTATGTTTTTTTATTGCTTGAGTATAGATATGCATTAGATTATCACCCCTTGAGGAGGACTTCGCTTTTTTCCTCTCCTTCTTGTGCCTTCATTAATCAGTTGAGTCATGTCGTCCGCTCGCTATATACAGTGTCGTGAATTCGTGGACAATGACAATGACACCTCACTCAAAGGATCACGGTAGTCCAAATTAGAGATCTTTAAAACTCATTTTCATATTTTCAAAATGGCTGGTGACAGTTTTGCTACCCAGCAGTCTCTCAAAGAAATTATGTATTTTACAGGGGTAGGAAAATGCCTAAAATAAATAGGATAAAAGAGAAAATAAAGTCTTGATATCTATCTTCTAAATATCGAAATACGTTCAAAGATAAAATATTTGTGAGTCCCGTTTTCTTTTTTTGCCACGCCAAGCGGCCTTAGTGAATTACAAGGTGACTTCACACAATTTAAGATTTAGTTCCAATTTTTGAAAGTTGCATCTGTGATTTGTTTACCTCCTTCATACCGATACTGTAAACATGGACTATGATCATTGTTTTGCACATTTAAGCATGTTTATTTGGAATATAATTGAACTACCACTATAGAAGTGTTTCCCAGTCAAAGATCTGTAGTAAACAAAGGTAAATTCTAAAATATCTTCCATCTGACTTATCTTGACCTTCCTTTTCGCTTCATCTGCAATGAAACACTTTACAAATGATGTAGCAGTTCTTTTTTCCCATAGGTTGTTTACACGGTTGAAGTGAAGCCAGATTCCAGTTCCTCCCCGGTTACCTGTATCTGTAGCAAGGTAATGTAGGTTTTGATTTTGTGTTGTGAGTGAAAATTGATGAATTGTTTTCTAGTGCAAGCAATGTTGGCTCACTAAGTCTTTCTGAGTGTTGAATTATCTCGGGACGGTCTTTTGCCACGCCGTTCATGAAAGGGATTCTGAGTCTTGACGTTCTTTCGGTGCACTTAAAAAATCCCAAATACCTCTCGAAGAGGAAAAAGTATATTCTGTGAACTACATACAGCTAACTCTAACTGGCTGTAGGATGTGTGCTCCGAGGATCATCATATGCCATATGGAGGCGCTATAATACACGATTTCGGTTCGGGCATGTGAATGGATCTCTGCCAATTCAGCACCAGCACGCTGCAAATTTGGCAATTAGCCAAAATACAGTTTCTGTCGAAAGTTGGTGGAAGCCGTAATTGTAAACATGTATCCTATGGTTTGCACTATCTATCTTTTAACTAGCCAGGGCAAGATTGCATGTCACGATTGCCACTTTTAATACTAGATATCCGTGTCAATCTGTTTCTAATTAAATAAACTCGAAAGTAAATCATTGCAGCATAACATAATGTAATGTATTGTAGCCAGATGTGGCGTATTGTAGTGTAATGTAGTGTATTGTAACATTGTAACATAATGCAGCCTACCTTAGAGTAATGCAGTGTATTGTAGTGTAATTTAGTGTATTGTAGCACAACTGTATTGTAGCCTAATGTGGCGTATTGTAGTGTAATGTAGTGTATTGTAACATTGTAACATAATGCAGCCTACTGTAGAGTAATGCAGTGTATTGTAGTGTAATTTAGTGTACTGTAGTGTACTGTAGCACAACTGTATTGTAGCCTAATGTAGCGTATTGTAGTGTAATGTAGTGTATTGTAACATTGTAACATAATGCAGCCTACTGTAGAGTAATGCAGCCTACTGTAGCGTAATACAGTGTATTGTAGTGTAATTTAGTGTACTGTAGCATGATGTAGTATACTGTAGAGTAATGTAGTGTACTGTAACGTAATGTCGTGTATTGTAGCGTTAGGCAGTGTACTGTAACATAATGTAGTGTATTGTAGCGTAATGTGATGTATTAAACCATTCCTTTTATATCATGACCACAGCAATTTCACAACATAAAAAAAATGTTCTGTTTTGACGAACAAAGGTTCACTTAAGCAAGAAACGAGAACGCGAGCGTGCACCATAGATCAATAGAAAATGCTATTTAGCCAGTCAGAGGAGGTGACATGTCCTCGCTATGTTGTAGTAACACTTTCAAAACTATGACTATAATTCTCGCAAAATCCAACCTCTCATGTTCTCAAGGCTTGCAAAATGGAAGACTTTGCTAAATATACCGTATTTTGTAGAGACTGATCAAGCCTGGTTGTTCCGTTGCTTCTAGGTGGAGAACATCACAGCGAAGACAGTGATGCCATTTGACATTTCCCTGTCATTACACAATTTGAAGGTGACAGATGTAGCTGTATATGTCTGCTTATGCTATCTGTATTGTAGATCGTTCAAGTCATTCAGGAAACAGTTGCTGTTGTGGCGTGCCTGTAACCTCTTACTCAACGTAACTTGTGTTTTATGGATCGTGTTACAAGCATGTGTAATGAAGCTCTCTTCAACCAGACAACAGACTTCATTTCTGAACACCTAACCCCTACACAGTCCTTCGCACCAACTGAAGCTTCCCGTGCACGAGCGGAAATTACTCCGGAAAAAATCTTGCTTGGCATGGCTGTTTCCGCACTGTGTGTGGCGATGTTTTGCGTGACAACACAGCCAAGAAGTACTAGGCAAAATGCAGTGGTTTCCTTATGTGCTTGTTATATTCGTTCTTGTTTCTGCAATCTGAAAATCTGGTTAACGATAAATAGTTGTTTCACCTAAATTCTGTATGTATTAACAGCCCAGTCAAAATGTGCCGGCAGCCGGCGATTTTGCCGCCTTCTACGAAATATCTGCCGCCTACTGCACACTAAAAAGTTCATTAAATAATTCATGTTTAAGTTTTAACTTGCCATAAATCAGTAAGCAATTCACGGTAAAGCTCTTAATGAAATGATATGAAGCCTCTTCTAGATCAAATTGTGACTAAAAAGCATATACGAACGTTTCTTGTGAGTCGAGCTGTGCACACAGGAACGAATACACGTAAGTGAACGAATATTTCAGAGTGGCGGGGTAACTGGGGACGAGGAACGCCTTGCACATTGCATGGGAAAATGAGCCGCCTGAACGGTCAGCAGTCAATGTTCTTCCGATCCAGTTAGGGCCTTCGTTCTTATCTGCCTACTACTCCAGCCATCTTGCCTACTACTCAAAATGATTTTGACTGACACACTCAGTTTTACCATAGTTAAATCTTTTCTGAAAACTCATCTTTTTATAAACAATTTTAATCTGACTGATTTCGCGTGCTGTGATTGGTTAATTTCAGGTCCGTAAGTTGCCGTACGGACCTCTCGCGCGGCCGTCATTTACAAAGTTTGCTTGTATGTTTTACCTCGTTTTTTCCTTCCCAATTTTATGGCCTTCGCACTTCGCGCTTGGGTCATAAAAGGAAGGAAAATAACTCGGTCCATAACATACCGTATGGACCAAGCACTCGGCTAATAAGAGATAAATATTAGTCACTAGCGGTTCACTAATAATTTCAATGAATATATATGTATAGTTTTGTTTCAATAGTCCATTCCCGTATTACACTCCAGTTCCTCTGAACAAGAGTTTCAAGTCGAGGCTTCGAGCCAAAAATACAGCAAATGTATGAGAGATGAGACCAAGCCTCGACTTGAAACTGTTGTTCAGAGGAAGTGGAGCGTAACTCGGAAATTGGCTTTTGCTTAAAGTTTTTATATTGTGCAAAGCATATATATATAATGTGCCAAGTGAAAATACGAGGTATTTTCATCTTTCCAAAATACTTATTATGTTGTTTATTTGTAGCTTGAACGACTCGATCAAGTTACTGAAGAAGAACCGTTTTTACTGTTGGCTAATTTAAAATGCACGTCTCCCTGGCCTGTAACTATGGTAACAACAACCTTAAACATGGTAAGTTGTTTGTCAGTTTTGTCTTTTTCGACCCAACGCTTGTTATATTATTCTTTTGGGATCACAACTGCACTTTTAAGTAATGACTCTTGCAAGACGAACATAGGCCAAATACATAGAATACAGAAAAATGCAAAGGTGCGTGCGAGGTTAGCGCAGTTGGTAAATGTCTGACTGCCAACCAGGAGGTCGCAGGTTCAGTTCTATATCCTCAGTGTGTGTGCAAGGTTAGTGCAGTTTGTAAGATGTCTGACTGCCAACCAGGAGGTCCCGTGTTTAGTTCAATATCCCTAGTGTGTGTGTGTGTGTGTGTGTGTGCACGAGGTTAGCACAGTTTGAAAGATTGCAGACCTCCAACGAGGAGGTCCCAGGTTTAATTCAATATCCTCAGTGTACACGTGAAGTTAACGCAGTTGGTAAGATCTCTGACTGCAAACCAGGAGGTCCCGGGTTCAGTTCAATATCCTCAGTGTGTGCGAGGTTAGCACAGTTTGTAAGATCTCTGACTGCCAACCAGGAGGTCCAGGGTTCAGTTCAACATCCTCAGTGCGTGTGTGATGTTAGCAAAATTGGTAAGATCTCTGACTGCTAACCAGGAGGTCCTGGGTTCAATCTCTGGCCAGGTCTAAGGGTTGAACTGTGTGTAATCTTAATATGCTGCACCATCCGTGTCCAGGGATGTTAAGCCATTGGTCTAGTCTCTCAGCGTTCTAACAAGGTACACATTAAAACCAACGCACTTGTCCAAAAGAGGAAGATTATTCCAGTGTCATGGTGTGTCAACTTGAGGGCACGACTGAATGCTTAGGACAGAAGGAACTGTGAACCTCTTGATCTAATACCACTAAGACCCTCATTTGCTTAATCAAAATAGATGGTACTCGCGTTCGTCAAGTTCTCGAAGAACCAGTCAAAAATCTAGAAACTCAGATGCATTCGCCTGTTTTTGGTTTATTTGTTGTGCCAAATCGTGAATTCAGTAGCAGGTCTAGCTGATAATGTCGTTTTTTTTCTTTCAGTCAACGGATGTAGGTTTTGCTGGACCTGAAATGGATTCACAGCTACAGAATGGTAATTATTATATAAAATTGTATTAACAACTTCGTTCAAAAGCTACACTTGCTTTGTACTGTTTGAGTTTTGGATGTTAATAACGTTTGAGGGTTTAGTAGGAACTGATTTCCCCCTTGGTAACATGTACTGTGCTTCATATCCAGTGGTATTACATACTACTTTTTAATCGAGAGTGAGATCATTACAGGCAAATCTACTACTATATACTACTTTTTAATCGAGAGTGAGGTCATTACAGGCAAATCTACTACTATATACTACTTTTTAATCGAGAGTGAGGTCATTACAGGGAAATCTACTACTATATACTACTTTTTAATCGAGAGTGAGGTCATTACAGGCAAATCTACTACTATATACTACCTTTTAATTGAGAGTGAGGTCATTACAGGGAAATCTTAGAAGTTGTCGGTCGGTCAATACCAGGGCCTCGTTCTGATACTTCCCTGTAATAACCAAACAGACGAGGTTAATAAGTTATTTATTATATAGCTTTTTTGGCATTTTTGCGCGACCTGCGAGACGATTGAATCTAGTCAGCGAATGGTCCGAGAAAAAATATCATAATGATCGATCATTAAATTATTAATTATTAAATCAACCAGCCAATCGCGCGTACTGTCGTGGCTATTTAATAAATACACTTAATTTCGTCAGCCTATATACATACATAACAAATTCAAGAAACTATTCAGGGTACTCAAAGTCAAAATTTGATAAATATGAACACAATTTTGTAGCTAACTCACTCTATATGGTAAATAAGATGGTGATCAGAGTCTGTAGGAGTGAATACGTGTGCTGCTGACGATAGTATATCTAGGTGGCTTTAGAAGGCACTGTCATAATCCATGATTACTACCAAAATCACATAGAAGGGATGAATCACGCAAGCTGATTGGCTAATCGACTAATTGAGGAGGAAGTAGTTAACGTGGAATTGCACTAGTGCATAATCAGCATGGAAATACACTCAACCTAGCCGCGCGCGCACTCTCAAACTTTCCCGCCAAAAGTAGTGGCTCACCAGTCAGTTATCAAAGCACTGAAATGGCTTTTGCGCGCTCGCTTTAACTTTCCAGGTTAGCAAAAGTTGATTCAAGTTTATAATACACTCATTAACTTAACTTACGAGATTCAATCCTGTTATGTGATTCAATGAAAATTCACTGCATGGCTCAGGAATTCCCTGTTGAATTTCACTCAAAAAATCATATAGCACTCATTGCTTCGCCATTCATACAACATTATTTTTCTCGTGAAATAATGACGTGGAATACCCTAGTCAGGGCAATGAATTTTCCTACAAAATACACTTAATTCCATCAGCCTGTATATACTTTCGTTGGCGGCACTGTGTAGGACGTATAAACTCAAGAATGTGACTACCATTGTTAGTAAACTTGAAGTTTTGCTAAATCAAACTTACCTCTCACTGCATTCAGACAGGTTTTCTTATTGAGCTTCACTTGTCTATTGTTGAAAGTTTCCCTGCAGCAAGGCGAAAGTGCCTCCGAGTGTTACTGTCTCATGGCCAAAGTTGGTAGCAGGGCTCAGAAAGTGGTCAACATAGGAAGTCTTGTGCTCCAATGGCGAAGGTTTGTTGTAAGATCAATATTGAACTCTCTTTTCAGGGCAAGCAGGGGCAAATATCGGGCAAATATTTTCCTGAACTGCATCGTAAGACCGTGTGCAACGTAGTGAAATCCTGAACTATAGTCATTTTTATCCGCAGAACCTCATCAACGAGTGACTGCCCGGCAGTGGAAACTGAACTGACATTCCCATCAGTAACTGTCGAGAGTGTGCCGTTCTCTATACGTACAGGTAAATGATGTGCACATCAGTATCTGGCATGAAATCGTTTGTCAAAGTTGTTTCATTGTTTTTAAAGTGCCTACTTACTCGCTTCTGGCATACTTATTCACTTAAGTGTGTGTGTGCGAAGTTAGCGCAGAACTTTGGTAAGATCAATTCCATACGTTTCGACCGATGACTTTGGTCGTCTTCAGTGGAATGAAAGTAAAACTCGATATTTCGTTTAAGATGCATAAAACAATGAATTACAATGACTTAGTAAAGGTACTTATATATGGCCGGGATTGAAGTATGATCGTTTCCGCATTTTTGTTCCCAATGGCCGAATACCATGCTCCAAGAAACAGCTTTTTGTGGTATGCATGTTCAGTCATGAAGATCTTAGCATTCTTAAAATCCACAATGTGATTATGTCCATGAGCGTGTTGTGCTGTTTTTGAGTGCTTGTTTAAATTTCTGGTCGCTCCTTGATGTTCACTTAACCTTGTTTTTAACGCTTTATCGGTTTGACTGTAGTGGACCCAAGTGCAGTTCTCACATTTAATTTTGTAGACAACGTCTCTTGGTTTGTCCTTTTCAAACTTGTCTTTTAGACAGGGAAATAACTTTCCGATCTTGCTCACGGGTTTGAATGATACGCGAACTCTTTCGCTTCTCAGGACTTGAATGTATGGAATGGTGACCTGGTTGTTTGGCATGCTCTGAGACTGTGTGATGTTCTGTTTCTAGTCTTGTGGACTTTGTGCGTTTGTTCTCGGTTGTGATGTGGGTTTTCTGCATTCTTTGATAACAAGGGTGCATATAATTATAAAACTAGCTGTAACGACCCGTTAGGTAAATGTTGCCGAATTCCTAGTTATGGTTGGTTGCTATCTCTTGTTTCAACCCCCTATCATTCTTGAAACAAAAACAAAGTATTTCTTATGCAGTTATTTTTAAGTTGTAGTTATTTTACTGTGGTAGGGAGTTAATCAGTTATACTGTTCACAATAGCAAAATGTTGTTGCAGTGAGAATGAGGCTTGTTTGGTTGTTTGTTTGATAATAATTATTTTTGTAGTCAATGATATTAAAATAATAGAAAATATTTGCGGTTGTTCTGCTAACTGTTCTAGACCAAAAGAACGAACGTAGAACGTACTCAGATTGTAATATTTCAACTAATGTCCGACTTCTACCTCTAGTTTTGTAGTGCGCCCCGAATAGTACTGCTGCCTTTAGCAGCAAAAATTTTCTTCTTGTTTATTTCCACGATCTCATTTGACCCTTATTACATAAAATATTTTCCAAACTGCTGTTTCTTACAGGTATTTTCTGGGAACACGGATGTCAACACTGTTGTCGGGAGAATTCTCGCCGTACCTACACCTGCACGTTTCGTTAGGTTCAGACCTGTAAGCTACGAGAGTTACCCAACGCTAAGAATCGAAATTTACGCAGGTATTCAAAACCTTTAATAATGTAAGATGTTACTTAGATAAAGAATAGAAAACAAACATGGATTTCTTCTGCCTAAAGCGGTTCTGCCACTTTAATGTTTTCTCTTTTTCTTCATCAAATAAGCGTTTTAATAGGAAACTGGTTTGACTAAGTAAAATAAAATACATTGTCAATCTTAATAAGTAAGGTTACAAACTAAAAGAATGGAAAGAGAGAAGTATCAAGAGCTATGCTCAAAAGGAGGATAACAACAAACGAGGCACTAAATGGCAAGGAAAATAAAGTACAAACTGGTCAGAACAGGAGGGAACCGGTAAATATTGTGGCGGGTCTCATGAATCGGACAAAATGAACTGTCGAGCATTTGGGAAAGTGTGTCGAATTGCAAAAAGGAAACCATTTCCAGTCCGTTTGCTAACAAAGTAAACTGTCCACCTTTCAAACCAGTAGTTGTCAGATGAGGAGTACACCTTTTTAATCGAAATGGTGAAGGCAGAGAAGCATAATGACAGAAAGCGTTACTTTGTTTTAACAATAAACACGGGAAATGCCAAGTTTATCGTTAGTTAGTCACAGGTGCAACATGCGATGTCATGTCGTTTAACCTACTCTGTGAAGTGGAAACCCAGCTATGAAGCCAGTTAGCGCACAGTTGAAACTTTATGATGAACGCCTTGGAGAATGCGAGCTGCAATAAATATACAGTGGTGAGGAGCACCTCGAAATCATCAATGGCTCTCAACCACAATAGCTGTCAGGGTAAGCCTGTACACGAATGGTACTTGTCACTGTTCACACAGTAAACAACGTTGTAACATTGGGAACAGAAAACCTACAAGATATATTCGTAAAATAAAGAGATGTATTTGAAGGACTTGGTTGCCCACCAGGAGAATACCACCTCGATTGATTCAAATGTAAGACCGAAGAACTGCAATTCCACTGAAAGCGGAACTCAAAACACAAAACACACGTCGAAGAACTTGAGAAGATGCAAGTAGTCCAGAAAAACACCGAGCCGATGGACTTGTACAAAATAGTACAAAGTTTAGATTATGCATTGGCCCGAGATATCTTAGTGAAGCTATTAAGCACTTACACTAACCGATGTGGACGATAAAAGAAGTTCTTCCTGAACTTGTAAAAGCTAAGGTTTTAGTGTCACAGATATTATATCAAATATACATATTAAGATAACAACCTTTAAGGTACTCTCAAAACAACAAAACTCAATAACAAGAATAGATATAAAGGGTTTTTATCATGTTAGAGAGACTGTAATGCAATGAATTCCAATTTTATCTCTTATCTTTTTTTTACAACAGGAGCTCACACCAGATGTATGACTCATAAACCCTGCAAGAATGGCGCTACCTGCACCGATGGCCTTGGTGATTATAAATGCTTTTGCGCAGAAGGGTGGATAGGGAAAAATTGTCACATTGAGAAGAAACGTAAGTGACCTACAAGCATTTTTGTTCTGTCACTTCACATTTCTCCAATTTTAAAAGTATATTCCTGCTGAAACGCGAAATGCAACAAAAAACTTTTACTACTTTGAACCAGCATAAAGTAGCTTAGAGTTTAAGCCCAGAGAGTCTACATTATATATCATAATGCACCAATCAATCTTTATCCCATCCCCCCTCCTCGGGACGTATGGGGGTATTGACATTGAGTGGTGTCAAAATAGAAAATTCCACACCCTATGGGGACTTTGTCAACATACTAAGGTATGATATCACTGTATACCACTGCTACAAAACACCCTTGTTGATATATCAATAACAAGCAAAAACTTTTTTGTGTAGCAGAAAGTAACTTATTTATTAAAGATTTTTAATTATTATACATTTCAAAACTGCAACAAATGCAAATTCCATTCTTAAACTCGGCTTTACTCGAGCGATTCGGTAACTCATTTTTCGGGTTCGTCATGGACGACGACTATACTCGATACTAGCGTAACTGTCAGCACATCGGCTGTGTTCATTTTGTTTGTCAGCTCATTTGTCGAGATCATTTTAGCTTGCATCGCAGGCGCTCCGGTTGCTTTTTGTAAGGACGAGGAGAAAGAGCGTCTGCAATAAAGTCCTATGTTTTTCGTTGCCCACTTCTTTCAAATTGACAGCAATAGACCATTTCCGAATTACGCTCCGCTGCTCACAAAAAAGATCTTCAAGTCGAGGCTAGGTGCTCACAGTTCATACATTTGTTATATTTTTGAGCACTTGGCCTCGACTTGAAGGTTTTGTTGTGAGCAGTGGAGCGTAATTCGGAAATGGTCTATTGACTGACAAGTATACGTATACGGCCACGGGGAAAATTATCACAGAAAGTTGACGACCACCACACACTGTTACGTTAACAGTTTTTGTAGAGTTTGCTCGAGTGCTTTGGAAAAACGTTCTTCCTTAAATTTATTTCAAAAGCTCAAGCAATCTAGATTTTGTGGCATTTAATAGCAGATGAGTGTGAGAAAGTTCAATGGTGTTGACAACTTTCAAAACGCTCGAGTACTCACATCTTTTGGGCCACTAGCAAGAATTATTTTTCCATACTTCTATGGATTTCTTCTAAATATGTTTCGTTCAAGCAACATGCTCGTAGTCCCAACAATTCTGCTCCGAGCGGTTGATCCTCTCACAAGCCATAGTGA
The DNA here is from genome assembly GCA_025434805.1 of Antipathozoanthus remengesaui. NCBI lineage: Eukaryota > Metazoa > Cnidaria > Anthozoa > Zoantharia > Parazoanthidae > Antipathozoanthus > Antipathozoanthus remengesaui. The sequence continues at coordinate 2,796 of JANSTR010187370.1, read as the reverse complement.
TAGTGATAGTTAGTAGCAGAGTGATAAACAGAATTCGGCTGGCGGCTGCATTTGATTCATCACGTCTCTTCGCAAAGAAATAAAGCTGTGCCAAAAAAAGGGTTTTAAAAAAGGACTGAAAGAACATTTTTCTTTTGACGAAGATTTTTCACAGCCAATTCAGTTTTATTCAGGTTTCAAAATGATTTTGTGTCCAACTTCAGAATATTCCTGCAATCGGCTTCGCTTGGCACATCCGCCGTTTCGAATTCTCTCAAGTGTGAAAGGCGGCAAGGACTGATGAGTGATGACAGTTGAGTTAAATATTGACCAATGGGAATTTTTTGTACGCTGTGTACGCCTACGAAAGTACGAAGGGCATCGAAAAACATTGGTTCTACTCCTCGTCCCAATCCCCAGCAATTATAACTGGCGCGGTCAAGTCACATTCAAAGAATCATGTTATAAATAGCAAACCGGAGCGCCTGTCATGTTTGTTAGCACATCGGCCGAGTCGTTCTGTTGCACGGGAAGACTTTTGACAGCCATGTTCAATTGATCCACTCTTTCGACCATTCATTAATAAATTTGCAAACGCCTTAAAAGCAGTACCGCATCTGTTCAGACTTCAGCCAAACCGGCCACACCTGAACAGAAGACGAGATCAAAAGGACGCAGTGGGGCTGGACGTACCTAGAAGTCTGTTCGCGCCTGTCAAGCCCCTGAGAAATTCTGCGGGGATGCCAAAAGGAGGTCAGAAACCAAAATTTGAAAGCATCCTGGCTTCGAACATTTGCCATAGGACGAACGCAAAAAGAATCCATTCATTTCGCCAAATGATGTAATATACGTAGAAAATTTTAAAGTTGGCATACACACACTAAATGAGTAATGCGTAATATGTAATGTCCAAGGGAATACGACAGAAACCGGTTTGTTTATCATTGTATGATAAAATCAACCGAGGGTTGACGAAAACAATTTTCCACGCCGTAAATTTGGAAGAAAGCTGACGTTTCGAGCGCAAGCCCTTCATTCGATCCATCTCCGGCGGCGCCATGTTTTCTTCAGCGGTCTCACGAATGAAGAGCCGTTTACCCATGCGCGCGTCCGCAGCACTTCATTCGAAAAACCGCTAAAAAAGTACATCGATTATTGGATTTGATAAACAGAACAGTCTCGTAAACTTTTCCTCTTTCAGAAATTCACTTCAAGAAATCTCCAGGATTCTTCTCACACGATTTATCATGTGGTCGTGAGATATCTCACGTACATTTCCTGTTTAGATCAATCTGCAGATCCCAAGAGATTCCTAATTGACAGGGCTCGGTTTTCAGTCATTTTAAAACTCATAACATTGGATTATCCTATTATTCTAGTAGGAAGTGAAGCGTATACAAGAACAGAGGACGGTAGCCAATTACTAATGATCACGAAACCCAAAAACACCGACTATTTAAAACCTTAAAAATTAGCTTTTAGAATAGCTGGCTTCATTGTCCTGACGAGTTTGCCAAATGGGTGATGTGATCAATTAAAGTTTATTTATATTTTCGCACCTATGTCATTAGGCACCTAATCAAATTGTACGGGCTGACATTACTATGTCAAGTTCTGTTGATCACACCACATACTTAAGACTTTGTTTATTTCAGAGTTAGAATCCCTACAATGGCTAATCGAGTGTGAACCATACGTGCTGAGAGTAGTTGAACAGCCATACAGTGAAGTCACGTGATCCACTGCTTTGGTCGACAAACACTGTAATCTACAACCTGCTGAACAAACTTGCATTTTTAAATGGTCTTTTATAGAGAGAGTGAGAAATAATCAAACAGATACAACAGTCAGCATATGGACCTTCAAACCTCAAGATTGCAGTCGGCATTCTGCCAGGTTGTTTTTGTAAACTGCATCAGTTTTTTTAAAACATTAAATTCGTGAAATGTTCTGAAATATACTGAATTTTTCCTTTGATTTCTACTTTTACGTCCTTTGGTTGTATTCCAATCTTTGTAAAAGCTTCTCCAAATATGTATTGCATCATGTATAAAGCTTTTGACAACACTAGGGCGATCATGTCATTACTGCTGATTCGTTTATCTTCTGTCTGTCCTTTTTTGTTATTCTCCTTGCTCAAACAATTAAATTTTGAAGACTCGCAGTTCCTGATTACCAATAGTAAAATGAACATGTTATATCTTAGTGCTCGGATCCCTCTGGGTGCAAATCTCCCGCAAGTCAGTATCAATTTCATAAGCCCTTCAGGAGAGCGGCAGGCCTGTAGCTTGACCAACAAGAACTATGACCCTGATTTCTTTTTATAACTTTGTTTATGTTGACAAAATTGCTTATATATAATTGTTTCTTATTTCATTAGTTGTAGTTCACCAAGTTGTAGTTCACGCAGTTCAGTGAACCTATTGGACCATCTCTATTTTTTCTCTATTGGCTTTCGTTGTGCATATATACAAAAATTGTAGAGAGAGCCCATCTAGAGGTTCCGACCAAGAATAACGGTCTTGCAAACGCAAGACCTTCTTGGACCGCTGGAGCGTTTTCTTATAAGTAGCAGCTAGTTGCAATATGTCTCTATATCTGACTTATCTTTATTTTCATTACAGGTCTTACAGAGTGCAAACTATCTTAACATAATATTATACAGGGCTATATTCGTGACCTATAATAAAATTAACCAAGGTTTGACAAAAAAAATTTCCGCAGCGTAAAGATTGGAAAAAAAGTAAGTAAGTAAGTAAGTAAGTAAGTAAGTAAGTAAGTAAGTAAGTAAGTAAGTAAGTAAGTAAGTAAGTAAGT
>JANSTR010187259.1:0-15836 GCA_025434805.1 Antipathozoanthus remengesaui | reverse complement strand
CCACGGGCATTACGGATTTATTGTTAATGACCTACGCGCGCGCATACCCGGATGTGAAAAGCAAAAAATGTCCTCTTTCACATTTCAAATAAAGGCCATATACTAAAATACTTATTAACCTCGAACGTTCGGTCTTTACGGAAAATATCAAACTTCGTCCTCTACGCATTGACCTCGCTATCGCTCGGTCAATACATCACGGCCTCAGTTTGATATTTCCCGTAAAGACCTCACTCTCGGTTAATAAGTAGTTAATTTTACCTTTATTTGTATTACTCAAAACCCCTTGAGAGAGCTAATGATGTTCATGAACAATTTTTATGGTCTTCGTATGTCTTATAGCGTATGCAAGCCATCAAGAAGCCCCACCTCTTTCGCCACCACAATTCCGTATCAATGCCAAAACCCAACTCCGTGAAAGCCAATTCTTAAAGAAAACCTGCAGTGAAAAATACATTACCAGCCAACAAAAAGACCTTGCTGCACTGATTTGTCGTGTTTTCAAAGCTGAAAACCGTCGCATAAACAAGAACGGAGCAAAAACTTTTCAGTATTTTGTCTATGAAAGCCACCATCTTGAATTTTGACGTCACTGCGCTCGGGACGGGATCATGCGTGGGCTGCACGGGTCCTCTGCGTGGCTCCTCTGAAGCAGAACGATCTTCATCTGTTGAGTATTTCGGCTTGGAACTGGAAGGGGTCACAGTCTAGCGAAAGAAAACGTTTCCCATTTCGCCATTTTGATGTGATTACGAGTGCAACTTACCCAGGTCCTACATAAGTCCTGAAGATAGAGGTACTAAGAGCAACAATATTTTTGACTCCCCACGTACCTTATGTCTTGCTAAATTATGTCCTTGTTACAAGAGGCACTAATTATGGCAACTCCTAACACAACGCCGTTGTAAAGCAAGTTCCAGAACAATTCTTTTGCACCTTGGCACGCAACGAAAAACAGCCGGTTGCAGTATTGTTGACCAACCAATTATTCCGAACGTTGAGAATCCAGTTGCTGCCAGTTTCACGTTTACTGCTTTACATAGTCAATTGCAGCCAGTAACATGCTTACTGCAACTCGCAATGATTTGCTGCCGTGAGCATTGCATAGCTAAATGAAACCAGTAATGTGTTTACCGCAACCCGCCGCCAGCTGATTGAAATCATTGCCTTGTGTAACAGAACCTTAATAAGTATATTGAAATGTTGTGAAAGCTCAGTGGACAATTTCAATAGGTGACAGTACTCTTGGAATGTTCTCATTGGACCGAGTTTACTTCTTTTAGGCTTTTAGTTGGGGCTCCTTTGGAAAGAACGTCCGTATCTTCAGGGGGGAGACAACAGCGTGGTGGAGTGTACAAATGCTATGCTAAACCTTCGGACAACCGTCCGTGCGAACTTATCGCAATTGATAACAAACGTAAGTAAAAGTAACGGCATTTGAAAATCTATCAGTGGGCATCAAACAGATCCCTCGGCAGATTTTTAGAAAACTTAGTAAACTGGTATTCCAAACATGAAATTTATTATTTTGTCATACTCTTTATTGTGACGTGGGCGGCTTGGATTCAAATTCCCTGACCCTCGTAAGAATTTGGCTATGAAAACAGAAAAATTAGCTCAACCTTCTTCGTCGATATATAATTTTTAGTTAAGAAAAGTTCAGTACAAGTTATACATATACTTTTGCTGTAAAAGTTGGATTTGAGATTTTCAAACAATTGTCTTTTGCTGCAAAGTTAATTTAAATCAATAAACTTTGTTAATCGACAATCAGTTCTGGGCTCATTTTTCTCCAAAGCTGCGTACAGGTTTAGATGACTCGCACTCAGTCTTTTTGGTCGAGACTTGTAACTACCAACAAGAAAAGACTGGCTATGAGTCAGCGGTTTTTATCAATTACCTGTACTCTGGCTTATCATTGGTAAAGCTCTGTAACAGTATTATCGCTTGACTCAGCTTCGTGTACCTGAATGTGATAAAAACCTTTATTTCTGGCAGCATGACTGACCGCATGGTGGTTAAACTAAGCGGGAAAATGTGTGGTTTATACGAGTTTTCAATACTTAAAATGCGATTTCTGCTGGATAAATACCAAGCTTTCTCGAGCTCAACATCAACCAAATCCCAGGCTTTTACCGCGAGAAACAAATAGTAAATGCCTGTTTGTGATTTGACTCATAGAAGTTTGCTTGCATTGCACAGCTGAAGATAACAATTTGGAAATAAAGAAGGGCCAGTGGCTTGGAGGTTCACTCTGTAGCACTGACACAAGAGTTATTGTAAGTATACTGATGAAACACGATACGACAGGAAACCTTTATTTATACACAATAATTAAAAAAGCTTACAGCTTGTGGAGTCGTGTAACATAACATCTAAATCTAAAGTATAAAAAATCTTAAAATAAAACTGACTTAATTAATATAAAAATAATAATTGTATATGAAGTCCTTACACCGAACTTTTCTTGTTGAGGCAGAAGTTACTTAAAATTGTTCAATAAAATGGGTTTTAAGCTAGGTTCATATGTGAAGTGTGTGCGAGGATTTTGTCTCACCTTCATGATCTTGTTTAGTTTTCAATTGTTACGACTTACGGCGAGGAGGAATACCTTCCTGGATCAGAGTTATTTCAAACATTTACCAATTTATTTTATTTCAAGGCGTGTGCGCCAAGATACCTTCGATATGGCACTGTCGATGGAAAACGCCAAAGCTTCCTGAAAGGAAAGTGTTTCTCTTTTTCACTGGGAGGCAAGACTGAGGAGATCAACCCGTGTGCTGGTAAGTAACGTTGCCACGTGAACGACTCTGTTACTCTAAGAACGCCTGATGGAATGTATCGTACCATCCCACAAAACCTTGCGCACCTCAATAAAGATTAAAGTGGTTTCAAAATGGCCGCCATTTTTGAGCCTCACTCGTTCCTTTTAAAATAGCTATAAGTACATTCCGAACTTGTCCTCTTTAAATGTATTTGTTGGCTAAAGTTCTAGATAGGCTAGCAAGCAGCTTTTTTATCGAATTTACATACAATAAATTGTCTGTTTTTATGTTTCTTTTATGGATCTTGTTTCCTTAGTGGCACGTGCAAAAGTAATGTCGCTGCACTTTGTGAGATATGCCTTTTTGGCAGGGAAGACAACGTCATCTGATTGGCACGTGGTAAATTTAGCAACTGAATTTACCAGTGAATTTCCAGGACACGTGATGTTTCTGATCCGTGATGATTAAGCTAGCCTGCGTAGTAAGCATTTCCGTAGAGCAAAGCAGCGAAGCGATCTGATTTTGCTGCTTTGCTCCACGGAAACGCTTTCTACGCAGGCTAAACTTAAGCTATTCTCCCAACAGAATTAATTAAACTTTCCCTTTTCTCTCATTGATTCATAGCCATAACATATCTTGTTCCTCTTCCATAAATGGTGAAATGATTGCCACGAGCGGCTGAAACCGGTTACGAATAAGCAAGTTTTTCCTATGACAAGTATTAAAGCCCTAAAGACATATGAACTTGTTTTTAGTTAACAAGTAATGGGTGATGAGAGTTATTTGTCGATATTTTTTGTCGCGCATTTTAATATTTGTAGTAGCCTAACACGTTCACCTCAAATTATAGGCGCTAATTTTAAACTCGCTCTATTTTCTTTAGCCTCACTGCTAGAACGTTCGATTAATTAAAATATACTGTCTACTTTTCTATCGGATAAATCGCTATAATCATTATAATTATACCGAATTCTCCCTAAAACTTCTCTTTTAGTCTATCGTGCTAATACAACGACAAATTATTCCCTCATTCTCCATTAATTATTTGAATGTAAAATTTGTAAAAGTGAGTTGATCTTTGCAGTTTATTGTTTCAATGATATTAAGACTGAGATGGTATACTTTGTAATAAAATAATGGCTCCTCCACATAGCCGCACGGGAAATCAGTAATAATTTTGCCTAAACACATGAATCACAACGTTCCCTCGTCATAATCAAATTACGAATTTCAACTGTTTTCATTCAGCGGAAAAGAGCAACTGCCAAGCAGGTTTCAGTGCCAAGCTCACTAATACTGGCCGGGTGGTGCTGGGCGCCGTGGGAAGGTCACGCTGGGAAGGTTTGTCGTATTATATGAAAGCATACAGTATTTTATTTTAATCTGAAGAAGTCATGAAATGCACTGTCAAGTCATGAATGGGACTACAATGTGGCCAAAGTAGCGCCGCACCTTGATCCTGCAGCTTCTCCGGTCTCCGTTCATTTTTGTCTTTCATTCTCTTGGGATTGAGTGAAAAACAAACCAATTACTTTATATACATCCTAGTAATACACAAATAAAAGGTATGATTGTGTTTCGCGTTTCATTCGCACTGTCCGCAAATATCCACCATTGCCATTTCTCACGCAATTTGATATTACCAATCTCCCTATTTACAACCGTGTTGAAGAATGGCACTAGCGGACATTTGCAGACAATGCCAGTCTCCCATCAGGCGATATAGCGTAGGATGAGGAACGTTACTTACTATAGCCTAATGCTCTTATTGGTTCTTTCTTTTTTATATAAAAACAGTGCACTCTTCTTTATCACCTTGGCAGCCGCCATTTTTTACATCAATCTCTGCGATATCATATATATTCCGGAAAAAGAACAAATCGTTGCCAAACACCTTCTCTCATGCCTATTCTCGACAGTGGCCTTACAAAATATTGACCAAACATTACAATGGGTGACACTAAACAACTAACCAACATTGGGAGACATTCATTGTCTGTTATATAGCGATACTGTAGTTGGTGTCAGGACTAAAGTTAGGGGTGGCTGTGTCTTGTATTCACGGGGGGTACTCCCCACATGATATACGGGTATGTGCGGCCCTTTAGGGTATGGTTTTCGGGCCGATTTGGTCCGACGTAGGGTATAGATTTTCGCACTTTAGACTGACAAAGGGTATCGTTTTCAGGAAAATTTTTCTGTTATAAAATGTTTTCCCTTTTATAGGGCTATTTGGCTTAGGGTGTAGAAATTGCCCTATGGTCAGGGTTTGAGGATTGGGCCGCACAGCCTTACCCAGAATTTGGGCGAGTAACCCCCGGGTTTGTAATCTTGTTTTGTTGCTATAGCAGCAAGAGTTCTCTACCTGTATTTCCACTCATTACCTTGTCTCTGTGACCTTTATATTTGGTGACTTTTACTGCCGTGTGTTTGTAGGAGGAATCATAACTGTCGAACAAAACAGCGCGGAAACCACATTGTCGACTGGAGATCAGATTGATAGAGGAGACTATATGGGTAAGATGTAATGGAACCCCGTTATTATGATCACCAACGGGTCAAATCAATACGGGGTGTTCGTATTAACCGGGTAGGGTCAGGTGTATCTAACATTTCTGTATTTTGCAATAATTTACTATGAAATTGAAGAATGTATTAAAATCCCTCGTTATATTTCATGAAGTTCCTTTATTCTTACTTATTTTAACCGAACGTTTCAACAACAATTTGACGCCTTCAATATTTCTCAATATATATTTTCAATAGTCACACGTTTGCCAACATATCTAGTTTGTCTGGTCATATTGACCAATGACAAAGAAATATACACAGATGGTCGCATTAATGGGACATTTTGATGAGAAAAGATCTGGCAGGTCAAGAATCTATAGTGGGTATAACTAGGCGGTCATAAGACCGAGGGAAACAAGAAAGAAGAACCAAGGGAAACCGCAGGACAAAGGCAATTCTCTATCGTAGTGTATATTCAGACCTCTGTGGAAGGGAAATTTTTACTAGTAAATATTTGGTGAGGACCAACATTTTAGAAACAACAATTTACTTCTTGCAATGTTTATGTTAAACTGTTGATATAACTACCTTTTGTTTCTTTTTAGAACATCAACAACAACAACAACAACAATAATAATGATAATAATAGTAATAATAATAATAATAATAGTAGTAGTAGTAATAACAATAATAATAATAATATATAAACGCATGTAGCAATATATCAATGCAAAACATACCTACAAACATACACAGAAGATATTATTACATGGCCAAATGGAGATCGTATCTCCAGTTCATAAGAACCATTTGATAACTCTTATTAACCGAGTACGAGGTCCGTACGGTAAGTTATGGACGAGTTTTTTCTTTCCTTTTACGACCCAAGCGCGAAGCGCGAGGGCTATAAAATTTGGGAAGGAAAACCGAGGATCCATAACTTACCGTACGGACCGGGCAATACGACATTTATTATATGGTTTTGTTGAAAAATATAAGCAAACTTTGTATATGACAGCCGCTCGAGAGCTAGAGGTCCGTACGGCAATTTACGGACCTGAAATTAACTAATCACAGCGCGCGAAATCAACCAGACATATAATAAAATCTACTATGTATCCCTATAGCAACTGTGATCTTTTCACGTGTGAAGATAATATGTTATTTTCTTGTGTGAAGATCGATGTGATGTTTCCGCGCGAGAGTTCACCTAATATTTCATTGGTGTTTATATACATCAAAAAAATATAAATATAACTTATCAGCAGGGCCACAGCCAGTATGAGGTCGGCAAAAATTTGCACTTTCATACCAAGTTTAGTTGAAAATAGATTTAAAAATCAATTGAAATTCACTAGGCGAAAGAATCTGACAGTGCCTCGGTAAGAATTTTCTTCTGGCTATGGCCCTGATTAGGTGCCTTGACATCACTTAACCGCGATGGGGGAAGATACAATTTGCCGCCCGTTTACAACATGATAACGAGGCACGTTATAGTCCCCAGGTCCTCGAACATATAGTCCCCAGGTCCTCGAACAACACCACAGTCGGGGTGAACAAGGTCACAGGAGTGATTGAAAGCTTCCCAAGCAATCTAAACACATTCTGGAAAAGTTTAAACATTTTGCATATTCACAAAAGGTTTACATCTTTAGTACTAACGCAGTTTTTGTACCCTCAGGATACTCTGTTGCTCATGGCAATTTCACGACACAACAAACAGGTAGATTAATACTATGTACCAGACCTGTGCTCTCCAAACAGGTAGATTAATACTATGTACCAGACCTGTGCTCTCTGAATCTCCATAAAACTGAACTAAAGGGTTTCGAGTATTGATAAAGTAAAGAGCTTGACATATATATGAGCAAAAGAAACTAAAATGTTTATGTGTAGGTGCATGGTTTGTAGTGATATTTGGCATAAATACTGCGATTGATATTTCCGGCAAAGTTGGTCTATGCAATTTCACGAACCGTTATGCGAGTGAAATTTGAAAGAACTTTGAAATATCATAATTGGTATTTACGCCAATTACCACGTGCAAATCATGCTATTATTTGTTTATAGTAATACATGAGAAATCTGTTTATTTTAAGACAGTCACACACGTATAATAAATGGCGTAAAACTAGTTTGCGTGCGAATGTCACTTAAAGGCGGGAAACTAGCTGGCGAGCGCACGTCTCTAAATGGCAGGAAATTGACTGTAATTTTCACAAGTAGATATTTCAAAATTACGCTGAAATACCACTGCTCTCATTCAATAAGATTGCAGAAAGTTTCACGTAATGGTAAAAACGTACAAAATAGTATGTGCAACTTCATGGGTGGTTTGTCTTCCTTCCATTTTCGGGTGCCCTGCCACTTTATGATTCTACTTTCTTGTAGAGACATCTGTACATATTCAACAACAGCAACAGCAGTTTATGTACCGAATTACAATATATTTTGATTTTTATTCCCTTTGAATCTTATAAAGTTCCACCCAGAATAACCATAAGGAACTAATCGAACTGGGCGAAACAGTCAAATATGGGGTTAAAATAATCAAACATGACATTGCCATGAGACATGCAATATTAACTATTGTTAATAATTTTCGCCAACTAAAATTTGGTTATTATACCCTTTTAAATATAATCGATACTAGCTAATTTGAAAGAAAGTAAGAGTATACTGTTGGTAACAATGGTCGTGGAGGGGAAGCGCTGGGGGGCCTGGCCTCCCCTCCCCACTTTTTCAAATTGTGAAGACTTACTAACAAAGTGTATTTTCAGGACCCACCCCACTTCAAAGTAGCTGAGCGACGCCTGGCTAAGAAAACCATTTTTATATTTATTACTTTTTCTGTTCACACAGAGTTTGTTGGCGGAGCACCTCGTGCTGATAACGTCATGGGCAAGGTTTGTCACTTCATTTGTCACTGATGTTCTCATTATGGCGGTATGCTGCTTTATGTTCAAGTTAGTTATAGCAACTTAACTTTTCTCAGTTGGTTTTTAATTATTCGTTTTTGTATTTGGATTGGCTCATTGTAACACAGGCGGCCTAAACTCATTTCACAGTTTACAGGCCAGAATACGACACCAAGTTACAACTCAAACTCGACCGAACGCTCACGAAGTTCAAATGTGATACTATAGTCAGGGATGGAAAAACGGAATCATAAATCCTGTCCAAAAATCGTGATTTTTCTCCTTGAAACCCAGAGAGTTGTGAATAACGGGAAACGGCCATCAAATCATGACGAACATTGTAGACGTATCATGAATCACTGACAACAACACCACAACACTGTAGGACTGAAGCACGTGTTGCTTTGAAAGCAAGGAGAAAGAGGCTGACTAGTGACTTTCTTAGTAACTCAGGACCGGGATACTCGTCGTATCTTTCAGTAGGGGTTGAAATTGTGGCCTGTGGTCTCTTCCAGTGTTAAACACGTGAAAGTCAAAACTTTGGTGGAATTGTGGAATTCGGTTTTATTGGGCGTCCGATCAATTCGAAGAAAAATTATAGAAGCTTGCAGATACAATTCATTTTGGGATGGCAAAAAACACTTCAAAGAGCTTTGCTACGAGATCGGGGATTGCACAAAGAATTTGAAGATAGTATATTTTAGGTCTTAAAATAAGGTGCCACCACGTCCAATTTGGTATATTTTAGGGCCTAAAATAAGGTGCCACCACGTCCAATTTGGTATATTTTAGGGCTTAAAATAAGGTGCCACCACGTCCAATTTGGTATTTTTGGGGCTTAAAATAAGGTGCCACCACGTCCAATTTGGTATATTTTAGGGCTTAAAATAAGATGTCACCACGTCCAAATTTGTTAGCGTCTGGCTCGTAACCAAACTGCCGTGAGTTCAAACTCCCACCAGACCACTTTGATGGATTAGTGTCCAGCCCAGGGCGAGGCGTATACTCTTATCTGCCTAACGACGGAAACCGGTATTAATATGAAATATTGCACTATATAATTAAATGGTTCAGCATGACCATGAACATTCTTTGTCGGTCATTTCTTAAACCACAACATAATCAATCTTGCTGTTGTTTGTTAAAGGTGTTGATCTATGGATATGCAAGCAATCAGCTGCAGGTCCTATCTCAACTTCCACAACCAAAGAATCTTAAGGTAATCTAGCAATTTGTTTCTTGCGAACCACATGACTGTTCCTTGCACGCCCTTTATTGAACTTTGACAAGTTAGAGTTCCACCCGCCTGTCTATCGTACGTCTGATATACCTCTGACGAGTAACACTTCACCGTTATTCCACAATACGTGTTAGATAACAAAAAGTTAAATTGGACCGGAAGCATTTGAGTTTCGAGGCCGTTTTGTTCAACTCGTAAATATCACCTCCAAACAAGGATTCATGAACCAATCAAATTGCCTAAATTCAATAACATTGAGTTGTAAGTAATAACTACTGATATAACTAACTAGCCCTGAAAGATTTACTTGAAATGACCAGCTGGGCACAACAGAAGATTGAATGTACTGTATATTTTTCCTTTTAAACACAAATGTTTAGTCGCAGGACTCAATTGAAGACCACCATGTCAAGTAGGCCCAATCGCTAAATATTACTGTCATTATCATTATCATCACATCATGATAATTATTACCATCACTATCACAATCATCATCACCGGCATCATCATCATAATCGTCATAACCACCACAACGTCATCATAATCATGATTACTCCCATTATCACTATCATCATCATCACCATCATTCTTATCACTGTTGTCATCATTATCGTCATGAGCCCTACAATCACCACCACCATCATCATTGTAGTCGTCGTCGTCATAATTGACACCATCATCATCGTCATCATCGTCATAATTACCTTCATCATCATAATCATCATCATCATCACCGTTATCATCATTATATTCGTCATAACCAGTACAACTATCATCATCATCATCACCATCATCATCAATATCATCATCACCATCACCATCATCAACGTAAACATCATCATCATCATCATCATCATCACCATCACCATCACCATCATCAACGTCAACATCATCATCATCATCATCAATATTATCATCATCACCACCATCATCAACGTCAACATCATCACCATCATCATTACCACCATTACTGTTATCATCATCATCATCACCTTTACTATCATCATCATGATCACTGTTATTGTCACCATCATCAACACCATCATCAACATCAACATCATCATCATCACCACCACCATCATCACCACCATCATCACTATCATCACCATCATCATCATCACCATCATCACTATCATCATCATCACCGTTACTATCATCAACATCATCACCATCATCATTGCCACCATCACTATCATCATCATCATTACCGTTACCGTTACCATCATCATCATCGTTACTATCATCATCATCATTATCATTATCATCACCATCACAGTTATCATTATTATCGTCATGACCACTACCACCATCATCATCCTCATCCAAATCCTTTCACATTAGTATGCTGTAGCTCACATCTGCATAAACATATATTCCAACAGTTTGGATCTTATTTTGGGAGTGTGATCTGTGCCGTCGACCTTAACAATGATCGGTGAGTAACTACAAGATTTGCTAGGAAATCGTTTCGTTTTCAATATCATAGATTGAAGTAGTATAAGAAGATCCCGTTACACATTTGTAATGCAAAGCTTTCTCGGTTCGGATACATGTGACTTTTAGCAAGTGCACTCCGTTCTTCTTGTGCTTTGTAATGGAACATAAAGTTCTATTAATTAAACAAAGACATTTTAGAATGTCTTCTGTTCAGATACTTTCATGTATCGCATATATTCATCTTGTTAGTTTGATTCTTATCACATACAATTTCTAGTAGTAGTTGTACTAAGGATGTTACATGGACGCGCGTAATTTTATCTTCGAGTGTTCAAAAATATTTCACGAGTGAGCGGAACGAAGATAATATTTTGTTATATTTCGCCGCTGTATAGTTATAGAAAATAAAAAAGCGCAATCTCATTGGCTCATTCAAAACTCTCTTTTCCCTAAATTTGCGTGTCAAATTTGTGTACTTTGCTATCGGATAGTTGAATTCATGAACCAATCACGATCTGAGTTCCTTGAATTCTGACCAATCACCAACAAGGATATAGTCACCATGCCTCGCAGCAACCTACCACTGAGAAACTGTAGCAAAACAAAACGGATTGTAAAATATTATTGGGTATGAATCTTTCATTTTCTGAAATTGCAATATTTTGTAATAAATAGGTTCTGGAGTTCTGTCTCGTGAAATATAGATTTTGTTATCACTCGTACGTACAGGCCGAATTGGACTCCACCCAGTCCTATTACTGTTGCGAATTAGAATTTTAATTGACAAGAAAACGATTGTTGAATTTGCTATCGTCATTATCATCATCACCATCATCATCACTTTCATCGTAATCATCATCATCACTATCATTATCACTAATTGACAAGAAAACGATTGTTGAATTTGCTATCGTCATCATCATTATCAACATCATCATCATCATCATTATTATTATTATTATTTTAATTATTAGATTTACCGATCTTCTGGTTGGAGCTCCTCAGTATTCAGACAACCTAGACGAGGGACGTGTTTTTGTGTACATCAACAATGAACAGGTACATAGGCAAACACGATATGCAAGGATATATAAAGATATTTGGTTGAACCCGATCTATGTTGTTTAATCTTTAGAGTAAAAGTTATTTACAATCTCTGTTTTAGGGTGCCGTAAATTATATAGAGTCGATGACTCTGAGTGGTGATAACTCAAAAGGAGCACGGTTTGGTTCAACTATTGCCGCTGTTGGAGATCTCAATAAGGACGGCTTTCAAGGTCAGTTCTTTGGAACACTACCTATAGAAAGCTTTCCAAATGCAGAGAACAAACACAGTAGTGGATGACTAAGGGTTTGCTTTGGATTAAGTTGTCGTTTTCTATTCAAGTTCTTTCGATTAATAATATAAATATTATGAAAAACACTAAATTCGGTATTCGCGAAACTATAACTGGTCTTAGGTTTTACTGAGGCAAAGACGGGTCATGGTCATGAAGACTGAAAATTTTTATTATTTTAAAATATTATCAAAGGATCTTTTTCAACTTACCCGTTGACCCTCTTTAGAACCTGTTCGGTTATCGTGGCCAACTTTTTGTTGATTCCTTCCTTCTTTCAACAGATGTCGTCATTGGCGCTCCCTATGGGGGTCCTAACGGCCACGGGGCGGTGTATATCTACTACGGAACACGGGACGGTATTGAGAATAAATACAGGCAGGTAAGGATGGCGATACCTTAACAGGAACTGGACAGTTACCCGCTCTCTCTAAATATATAAGCCACTTTCACAATCAGGCGCTGTCAGTCTTGTAGTATGAATGGTCACTACCAGGTCTGTCTCTAAAAGTATGTTCAAAACAAAAAATTGTGCAGACCAGGCGTTCTGACAAAGCCTGTTCTGAAAAGTATTTCTTGTGTGAAAACATTAAGTTTTTTGGTTCAAAACAAAAAAAATGTGCTGGCAAGGGTTGTGACGAGATCTATCCTGAAGAGTGTATCGAGAAATTTTACAGTAAAATAATCTAGCCTAGAACTGGTAACCAAATATTCCAGTTCTGGCGCTGTTTTTTCTTCGCTCTTCGCTGCTTTCCGTGTGATTGGACGCGAAGAAAAACGGGTCCAGACGTACTAACCAAATTGTTGTAATTTATCTGATACAATATCTTATCTTATTGACTTTAATCATACAATCCTCTGACTGGGTGAAGGTTGGAAGCAAATATTGAAAGAACATTTTGGCCAGTCACTAGCCTTCCATTCGTATTACCATTTACGTTAACTTTAATACCCCGATTTGAAGTAAAGAATTACAAACATGGCAAACATTCACGGCTGACTTTACTTCCTGTTATTCAAACAGAAAATCTTGGCATCTCAGTTGGAAGAAACTGGCAAACCTCTCCTGATGTTTGGTAGTTCTGTGAGCGGTGGTGTTGATGTGGATGGCAACAGATACGATGGTAAGGGTGTAATACACAGGGGGAGGGTAAGGAAACATACGATGGTAAGGGTGTATTACACAGGGGCAGGGTAAGGAAACAGATACGATGGTAAGGGTGTGATGCGCAGAGGAGGGGGGTGGTAGTATTTCCACGTACTTGTTGGAATTATAATAAGCTTACAACCGAGGGGTCACCCTCCATTGGTTCATTCATGTGAGGGAGACTTAATTTTAAAGTTCGTTACGCTTCCCAACTTATGAATGAAGCCGAAGAATGACTCATTACCCTGAATATTCAGCGAACTTTCTTCATTCTGGTTCTGCCATGAAATTACCCACACAAGACCGCGGCTGGGTCGATCACTCTCTTGGAAGACATCGCCCCTGTGGTCAGCAGTAATATAATCATCCTGGCGGTTATAACCCGGTGGGCATTATAACCGGTTGGGGTAATATAAGCGGGTAGGATATTAAAAGCCTGTGGGGTTATAACTAAGTGGGGATTATAATTGGGCTAAAGGTTAAAATCGGAGGTTTATAACCGGGTGGATATTAACTCATAACTGTGTGTGTGATTTGTAAGTACTTCGCGTCACATGGTCTAACTCCTAGGATCTCATGTAGATAACTCTACCTCGATTAACTGTTTAATGTTTATTCTGGAGGTATGTCAGTTATTAAGCTTTTCGTTATCTTTGATTTACAGATATTGCTGTAGGAGCTTTTCGTTCAAATAGAGTTGTTTTATTAAGGTAGGAGTCCTATATCTCACTTGGATAAACTGTAAGAACAACATGCCTGCAAATCACGTAGATTATTGACAAAGCATTTTCACCCTCTTCTTCTTACGTCTCTAGAGGGATTTTCGGCGGAAAATCACTTTGCTCTGTAATTAAACAGTTTAGTACTGCCTTAGCCCATATCGATACTAAATACTTAATCAGAAATATAAGACAAATATTGCTACATTCTTACATTTATTTTGTAAAATGCCAAATATCGTGTAAATAACTTGGCAAGAATATTTCTTTGAAGATTTGATAAACACATTTTCGCTTCCAAGTACGTGTACCCAATAGTCATAGGTCCTAGAAACCATTTTTTTTAAATTTCCAAATTCCTGAAAATATCTCAAGAAATCCCAAAGCCTGTTAGATAGAGATTAAATATAATTTTATTGATACGTATGCTTACGCAAATTAAAACTAAATGATTTGGTTGATGGTGTCTTCTCCTTGTTTCATTTTCTCCCTATACTTTGAAATGTTGTTTCTTTTCTTGCCGCCTCGATTACAGCTATCCTAGCTGCGGGTAAGGATTTTGTATTGACTATTTTATGTACAATGATTTTGTCATATTGCTAAAACAGATACTACAAACTATCGACTTTAATACAAAATGGAAACCTTGGCTTTAAAGTTTTGATCACGATTGTCATTACTGGATAAATCACAAGATCTGTAAACAATAATGAAAAAGACCCATATACAAATCAATTAAATATTGCAGTTTTGAAGTAGGGGAATACAACTACTGCTGTACAAATAAAACGATTGGTATAAAAATTGTAATGTAAACTTAACAAAGAGTACGAAAACATTAAAACATTTATTTGTGAAATCTCTTACATTTTAATACATTACTTTTGTTTACGTTTGATTGGGACACTGACGATTGTTAACTGGGCTAGTGATATTCTATGATTCATTGGCAGAACGAAGCGAATCATCAATGTGAAAGCCAACCTCGTGCTTAGCAGCAAAGAAATTGTTCTGGAGAACAACGCTACGTTATGTAAAGACCCGAGTGATAACAACAGAAAACACAAATGGTATGAGAAAACAGAAGTGTTGATATGTTTTCATGCACACGGCAATAATTATGCGGTAAAAAGACTTTGTGATAAGCGTTATATGAATGCTTCCATTTACATTTGTCGTGGTTATAACGTGAAGGGCGATTGTGCAGCCCAGTTTAATTACAACAGCAACAAAGTTTGGTCTCCACGTCACTTCAAATTACGTGCCGACACGTAAATTAAATATTCCACAATGTTAACATGTTAACAACTATTGACTATTAAAATAGTCATTCATAATTATTTTGACAATATAAATTGACCGTAACCGAAAAAAGATGGCGACTGGTATATACTCCTAGCACACGAAAAACATGAAAATGCTGAAAAACCTACAGAAAGGATCTAAAACGTCAAACCTAACAAAAACAATGTTGTTAGTTCATGGACACGTTTTTGCAAACAATGATCATCCACGTTCAGCTATTCACTGAGTTAGGTTTGCAAAGCATTGTGGTTAAATGTACAGCCGCCATCTTTTTCGGTATGGTGGATTGGAGACAATTAGGTTCGCAAAGCATTGTGGTCAAATGTACAGCTGCCATCTTTTTTGGTATGGTGGATTGGAGACAATTAGGTTCGCAAGGTATTGTGGTCAAATGTACAGCTGCCATCTTTTTTGGTATGGTGGATTGGAGACAATTAGGTTCGCAAGGCATTGTGGT
>JANSTR010187258.1:0-24790 GCA_025434805.1 Antipathozoanthus remengesaui | reverse complement strand
GGTTTTGGCGCGGGCCTCCTTCGTGGCCCCCCCCCCCCCCCTCAATGGTGGATTAGCGAGGAGCCTCCTTCCTCGCCCCCCTCAATGGTGGATTTGGCGCGTGCCTCCATCCTCAGCTCCTTCAACGGTGGACTAGGCGCTTGCGTCCTTCCTTGCCCCCTCAATGGTGGATTAGGCATGTGACTCCTCCTCGCCTCCCTCAATAGTTGATTAGTGACGTGCCTTCTGGCCCCCCTCAATGGTGGATTAGGCGCGTGCCTCCTTCTTGACCCCCCCCCCTTCAGTGGTGGATTAGTGAGGCGCCTCCTTCTTCGCCCCCTCAATGGTGGACTAGGCGCGTGCCTCCTTCCTCGCCCCCCTCAATGATTGATTAGGTGCGTGCCTCCTTCCTCAGCTCCTTCAACGGTTGACTAGGCGCTTGCGTCCTTCCTCGCCCCCCCCCCCCCTCAATGGTGGATTAGGCATGCGAGTCCCTCCTCCCTCCCTCCCTCTTTAACCCAGCCTAACTATTACATAATGGTTTATTTGAATTACATTTATGGGTGATACAGTGACTGAGGTGATGTACGTACTTCCTCCAGTACTCAGATTCGCCTGTAGTTGCAAAATCTGATCAACAAATTTGAAGCATGCCTCTTCCGAAGTGTGACTAGCGCTCATATTTGAACACGACGGTGCTTTATAGAAACTACAACAACCAAAAAGCACTGTCGTATGAACATGAGCGCTAATGAGGCTGCTGACGAAGCCAGTTTAAAATGTTGCCCCCGACAAAAATCAGCTTGCGCGCGGCCAGATCCCGGCAAAATTGTCTGCGACTAAACGTCGGGTGTTTCCCGACAAGAAATCACTCGTGTGTGGCCAGATCCCGACAAATTAACGTCGGGTGTTTCCCGACAAGAAATCAGCTCGTTAGTCGCCAGATCCCAACAAGTTGTCTGCGACTAAAAATCGAGTGTTTCCCCATAAGAAATCGGCTCGTGTGTGGCCAGATCCCGGCAAATTGTCTGCGACTAAACGTCGAGTGTTTCCCGACAAGAAATCGGCTCGTGTGTGACACGATCCCGACAAGTTGTCTGCGGTACCTAAAAATCGGGTGCTTCCCAACAAAATTCAGCTCGTGTATGGCCTGACCCTAAAAAATTGTCTGCGACTAAGAATCGAGTGCTGCCCTACATGAAATCAACTCTTAAGCAACCATTTGGAGAGAAACTTTTACGTAATATATTTTATTGATATGTTTTGAAAGCAACTGTATCTAATGTGTTGAGTATATAAATGTTTTGATGCAACTAACCTAAACTGCTCGGTTGGTTAAAGCTTCTAAACTGGTGCAGAAATTTAGCATCGCAGCTATCATCGCTGGTGTATATTGATCAACTTTATTGTTGTTGAAGCAACAAGATTCCTCTCAGTGTTTATTAACGGTCCCCAAAGTTGTCCAAACGGTTTAACCTATCAAACACAGGCGGACTTGATTCACAACTTAACGGCGATGCTTTCGAATCATTAAAACGTAAGAGGCCCATTTCATTTAGGTTTGTCGTCCCCCCCCCCAAAAAAAAGTAACAGTTGCAGACGCTCCCTCCCCTCCCTCAAAAAGTAACAGTTGCAGACTGATAAGCTCCGTTTCCTTTTGAAACTGGGGTTCATCGTAAGATATACCTGATCAAACGTATGCCAATCGTTTCAGTTTTACATTATTTTCCGTTACGTCAGACACACTATTCCAGCGGGCAGTATAGTGGTTTCTCATTCCTATTGCCATGGCAACAGAAGCGTTTGTTTTGGACGCTCAGTGGATGACAATAGCAGCTTATGTAGAGATTCGTGGGTTTAAGTTCATCATCTCAACTATGAACTACTAAAAGTTTTTCTTATTCTGTTTATATATTAATCTTGCTTCAGTAGAGTAAACTTGTTTTAAAACTAAAACCAAACGACCCTATGAAACCCTTTTCATAGTCCAGTATTGAGTAAAAAGGGTACAATCTTAGACTCTTTAGAATATCCCATTAAGGTATTATTTAGTCTTTGGGATTTGGTATGTGTGTGAATTTTGCATTCGCTAATCCTTTTCTTAACATCAGTTAGTTCTTATTGAATAGCTTTGGAGTTTTCCTAATAACAAAATTTGAGGATTTTTCTTTAACTCACTGGTGTTGTGGATATTTGCAGCTATTTGTAAACACCATTTCATTCCAAACAGCTGACTCTTCCCGCTGTTGAGTGTTGGGAAGTTGGTTGATCACGGAGACAGTTAACAGGTCAAATATTCGCCAACAAACCGGTGCTTTATTCGTTCGCACGTGGTGATCTTTCAACCGACACACTTTGGAGTCGTGTTTGCCTTATGCTATTCATTGATGTACACGTTGTTGGTCTCCGCGTTTAGAGCACCTCGATGAAAACAGCAAAGAGCATCTGTTGTGAAAGACGGGATTAATGGTTTTAGCATTCCTTGATAGAAATCTCTTTGTTTTCTGTAGTTGCGGCTGCGTTGTGGGGCGTTGAAATACCTTGTTCAGGTGCTGACTAAGGTGAAAACGGCGTTGCGTGTTTGTGGCGATATTTCTTTGTTTATACCAGTTAGTTCAAAGTAAATCGGCCCACAACTATCATTTACAAGTCGTCATCTAAAAACATAACCGATTAATAAAGTCATAATCAAAACACGTTATCATTGGCGAATTGAAGACTGTCGGTTATCCGATTGGGTACGTGCTGAAACACTTGAGCACAAGAAACACATAAATCGAAATATTTCAGTCTCGCTTTTTAAACTAAACGATGTGCTTTGCTATTCTTGCGTGATTCTCTAATCGTTCGATATATAAGGGCTAAAAGCCACGGAATGCCGATAAGATCGAACTTGCGTAGAACAAACTCTAACTGGGTGCTCCGCTGTTGTGTATTGTTCGGTAAGTGATATGATCTTACAATAAAGAGCGACTTGAGCCAATGGGACCCCATACAGGTGTCACACACATTAGCTTCTTTGTGGTTCACGGGACCTCATAATTAAGCAGTTGAATTTTGTGTTAAAGCGGGTAAAACGTTCTATTCCGAACACAGAATAATCATGAAATCACCATATTTTGATATCATTCGTTGAAGAGGAATTGATAAATCTCTTGTCTACCTTGTTTGTTGTTGCTAAGGTTCCAGAAAAAAGACAACCTTTTTATTTCAAGCAATCTCGAGTCTTGTACAAAAGCCTCCGCGTTTATTCAAAATATTTTCATGAGAACGACTCGAAGTATTATTATATTGGACCATCGAATAAGTTTAATTAAAATAATGTTGAAATAACTTCACTCGATCAAAGGAACGGTTACTGAACTCTGTTATAACATGCATTTCTATTTTACTCCATTTCGAGTCAAGTCATTCTAGTAAGGTGGCTAAAAACTAAAATAATCCCATTGTGACCGATGTTTTTCAGTAATTTGTGGTATCAGTGTTGTTGGGAGATATTAAGAACCGCATCACCTTCTGATAAATTCGGTCGTTTGCGTCTACAGTGAAACTCAATTTCAGATTTTGACATCTGAAAGTATTTTTCGCTTGTCAAATAGGGTTTCTATAAATTCCTGAAACTGATCAATGCAACTTTTCCAACTAAATCCATCCGAAGGCTAAGTGAAAGCATGTAAACAAACAGATACCCAAGATGTCCCTAAGAAAATCTTGTGTCTCTGACTAATTGCTTTGTTAAATTCTTTCATTATGAGACCTGCTTTTATGAACGTGTCCGTTGTTCATGTGATAGGAAAGGAAAGAATATTCTTTTATTATGAACACATGTTAAATCAAGATGAATTATGAAAGGACTTGACAAGATAACTAGTGGTTTGAAGCAATGCAGTGCTGTAATTTAAAATCACCATAACAATAACCATACTCCAAGCCAACGAACTTCCATTTCTCATTTCTGAACAGTGTGTTTCAATCGCCAAAAGAATAGAAGTATGAACGGCACTCTTCACGTTTGTTCAAGTACCTCATAGTACGTAAGCTTCTAACA
Organism: Antipathozoanthus remengesaui; assembly: GCA_025434805.1. Lineage (NCBI taxonomy): Eukaryota > Metazoa > Cnidaria > Anthozoa > Zoantharia > Parazoanthidae > Antipathozoanthus > Antipathozoanthus remengesaui. The sequence continues at coordinate 20,763 of JANSTR010187258.1, read as the reverse complement.
AATGTTCAACTGAAATGACTCAGAATTTAAATTTTTAACATGACAATCTTAACAGTATCAACTGCAGAACTCGGGCAACAGTATTCATAAACGAGCAAATTGGATGAAAATGGTAACAGAACATTTATTCATGTGGTAGTTACGGTAGTTGTATTAGTGGCAGTCGTAGTATCAACAGCAAACAAATAATATGAAATATTGACCTTCACTAGACATGGGCGCTGGAATTTCATTCACAACGCTACTGATCTCACGTGGTCGCTAAGTCATTCCGATGCGAACAATAAACTGTCCTTGAAAGCAGGAGCCATTTAATCACATGCTCCATTCATGACAAAGGAAGTGCAAAACGTGCAGCCACAATCCATTTACCGCCAAAACATAATGAATTGTATAAGAAACTGGCGTGTTGGCCGGCATGCCACTAGCCCAATGGAGAGACGGCTTTTGTTCATTAGTAACCTCTTCACTTGATCTGCTTTGTCCAACAGAATTAGCCACGCGAGCAGTATATACTGCATTGTCTCAAATCTGAATAGAATTAAAGTCAAAAAGGCACTGAAACAACCGATAATTTGTCACATTACGGTACATACATCCTGTACTTATAATCCTCATATTCTCTAACTGTAGCCTCATCGCCACGGACTCGCTGCAACATTCCGTATTTCCTGGAACGCCACCTTGCTGGCAAGTCATAACTTGCTCTAAATCGCAAAACGGGTGCCATGAATGAATATCTGATATACAGTCTCATGGTGCGCACTTAATTATTATACAGTTGAACAATTCCTTTTGTTCTGCCTTTATCTCTTAACAATACGCTAGGATTATAAGATTTTGCCCCGTAAGCTTCGATGTAACGTCTTTAAATTTCTCAAAACGACTCGAAGTCGTTCTCGGAAAGTGCCAAATAGTAAATAGGCACATGTGGGTTTGTTAAGTTTTCTTTCTCTGCATCGGCGGTTAGCGAAAGTAATGAATGTGATGTTGTCTTTGCACGGTTTAACAGTAGAGCTAGGTAAATTGAAGGTTAGCACTGGCACAATACAAACTCGACGGTTAAAAAAAGAATGAGCTACCCTCTTATATCTATCATGTAGCTGTCCCTGAGAATATAATAAGAACATTTTAGGACTCGCAATTGCATATACGTTATTACCAAATACAGTCCTACCATTGGACTAAATAAAAATAAGGCGTTGATTCATTAAGCAAAAAGAAAGCCCGAGTGATTAAACAAACTAAACAAGAATGTGTGCATAATTTAATAGCACACGTGTGTCTCGCGGGCATTTGACTCTGGCTCAATATCAACACATAAAGACACACCAACACGTTTATTACAGCTATAAATTATGGTGTGGTATTTTATGCGGGATACTAGCACCACCACACCTATTCAAAATCGTTTCAATATTCTCTTTTGTGTACTGACAGTGATAATTGCAGAACAGAAAGAGAGAGAGCAGCCTTGCAACGCATCGCCAACAACGCTAGAAAAGTTTTCACATTGGGCAAGTTTCTGTGAATAAAAACTCTTCAGGAAAAGTGACACTCAATTTGATGTGACAAAATTGTGTTCAACTAGAATACCATCGAAAATTTATTCATAACAGTGTACGCTTGGGCACGCGTCGGGTTTGTTTATATTTACACACTTGATTTCCGTTAGTTTTTCGCAAGATGTCATGAAATAAACTAGTGTACTTTGCATGGTTCAACGAAAACGAAAAAATATATTATAATTGTATCGTTAATTGACCTTATCAGACCACTTGCGGTTTTATCACCGAATGAAATTCGATGTTGGAAGTCGGGCTTGATCTTCTCGATCAAGCAACCATTCCGAGTGATCGACTCTTTGTTGCCCAACAGGTATTGCCCGACACGGCTCATCAAGAAGGCTTTGTTACGGTTGATGAGCAGAACAGACACGCGCCATCTTCTACGAGGGACATTAGCCCATATTCAATGTTGTCCATGAGGGGCAAATTTCATTGAAATTATTTGATATATATAAATATTTGAATGCATTTCAACGTATTGTTAACTACCCTTCTCCAGTAGCAATTATACCTTACTGTGTTTTCAAATCGTTAAATAATGTTAGAATTAATTATTCAGTCCTGAAGAAATAAATGAATGAAATCAAGGCCCACTTTGTAACCGACAACAATATGTACTCTATTGCATGGGAGTTGTGGCGATTTTTGGAAGTAAAGTATTAGTTCCACTAATGTGACTTCAAATTTAATAGCACAGATTAGGCTATGCGGTAATGACCGAACTTATGGAAGTTTCTTAATTCTTTGTTCAAGTTTAACGAGCCAATGTCCAATTTGCTGTCTTGTAAGCGGCTCTTATTGTTACCAGTATTGTATATAGTTCCGCCCTTGAAACGCGCGAGGGGCACTTGAAGAGGTACAATACTTTAAGCATTTCCCCGTTAGTTCAATTTATACATAACAATAAAATAGAATTTTATACGGAAACCGGCGGAAAGTAAAACCTCTCAGGTAAATTAGTGGCTTTTAAAGCACCGCGCTTTAAGTTTAATCGCTGTAATGTTTTCGACAGGAACTCACATCGGAATGTAAAAAGATTTTATATCCTACGTTATTTAAAACCAGTTATGACAACGGATAGGGTTTTAAACATCAGCATAAGTCGTGTTTTGTGTATATATTAAATTTTAAAATTAACTTTTGTAATTATCATTTATTGGAGCAAATTCCACATTCTTTATTGTTGAGGGGATCTAAATCTTGAACGAAGTTCATTTAAGAATCGATTCTTGTTATAGTCTGAATAGTTTCGAAACTACATGATCGTAACTACTCGTACAGCAGGTTTTTCTGAGCAGAACTCGAAAGGGCGATGTACATTGACACACTACTGTTCTATAATACTAAAAATGTTGACTGATCGGGCAAGCATGCAGCATGTCAACCACATCAAAAATAAGATCTTCAAAATGCAACATTTTGGACTTATTCTGATTCTCTTTGATAGTATACATGAGGCGTCGTGTGCTAGTCGCGTGCCAACTGGCAGCTTGATGGATAATTGTAGTGAGAATATATTAGCATTTCATATTTGTTTTGTTTAATCCGCTTCCTAGTTATCTGAAAAAGCTTCCTCTTAAAACACTGACGATATCTTTCGTCCATATCAAGTTCCATTCACTTCATTCTCTTTTGTTTACATTTGCTTGACGCTTGAAACACGGCGAATTCGGTTAAATGTTTATAGTATTGAATAAAGTTTCACAAAATAGTTTTCGACATATAAAGTAGTCCCTACTTTTGCATGTCCACTCAAAATAAACCTGAAGTTTGTGAGCGAATCTTTACTCCTGTTGTTGATTTCGTTACAGTATGGGCAGCTTTATAGCTTGCAAGATCTACCTATCAAAGAAACTGTTCTTTGTGTCATGTATTCTTGTTGACACAAGAACGATAAATTTAAGCCTTTTTCAGTCAAACGATACAAGCAATAGAGCAAGTTACAATGCACAGAATATTCTAATTACAACACCAACAGTTTAGCAACAAGTAGAAAATATTCGCCGAAACTGGTGGAATAAATACAGGTTTAGACTGAAATCGCGAAAGTTGTCGTTCTTGTGCATTGCCTGACGAAGTTGATTCTTCGTTTGTTAAAATGCAAATAATTGCAGCTGGTTCGCACTTTTAGTTTTCTGTACACCTCATTAGAATAACAAAGAGAGCAGTGTCTCTTTATCGTCTCTTAGAAGGGGTTATAAATTATGGAGCCATAGTGAATTAAAGCGCGTTTGTTATTCGCCTATTAAGGTTGTAATATGCTTCTTGAAGTAGACATTTTCGACAACTTTTCCGGTGGTAAATTTCGCAATCTCAAGAATTCTTATTAATCCTTCGAAACCTTGACAAAACAAGATATTTTCATTTTAGATTGCTTAACAACAAGACATAACAGCAATATTGAGACAAAATTGATTGAACGTGTATATTTAAACTTCGATGCATGATTGTGAATATTAGCAAAATAAATACTTAGTTTATTTCATCTTGGGTTTTAAAACAAACCCCCAAATCATTTTATTGCAGACCACAAAATGCGTGGCTTTGTCGAACGTGTGTAAAAGACTTTCCTGTTGTTAATTCTGATTATCCTAATGACTTCACGAGCTGGCTTGCATCATTTCCCTCCCCCAAAACAACTTCGGATACGCCATTTTGTTGTCAACTTACATTATTGTGAAGCGTTCACGTTGCCACAACTTCAACAGACTAAGTTTAATCTGATATCACATAACCATATACCGGGAGATTCTGCTTTGGCTTTATTCAGAACAAACTGAAGTTATTTTATTATGAAACGAGCGTCCCTTCTTGTAATAGTTGATGTTTACTGATCATCTGAAATTCTTCTGGAATACCAAACTTCAAATCGAAGGGGTCAAAATTCTTATTTGCGGTGACAATTCTTCAAATTGATGAGCTATGTTTTTTATGTTGTAAAATGAGCAGCCCAATTTTCCAAATCTCCTCTTGGTACAAAAATGTTGAACACAAACATTTAAAACCAAAAGAGTAAATTGATAAGACATTTCATTATGTATTTTGTTTTTGGAACATTCTTGAACACCGGTGTTTTAATAGTATTTCTTTTCAAACGAACAGTCGCGACATGCAAATTCCGGAATATTTTGTGCAATCTGTCTATTCCCGACTTGCAGACTTAGCACAACTTGGTGATGACCACAGAAGCGGTCTTGGAGAATGTAATTTGTGGCGTAATTTCGATATTCGTCGCCAGTATGCGTGTGTCAAGCTATTATTTTTGAAAAATCCCCGTGAGAGAGTGCTGTGGAACTCGCAGATGATTCTATACATATGCAAATCGTAAGAAAATATCTTGAGAAATGTACAATAAATTCTGTAATTAGTTTTTCGGAAAATCATATTCATGTATTCCGAATTGCACCTGCCAAACATTCTTGTTTTTAATTATCTTCGAAAAGACATCTAGCTGGCTCAAAACATTTAATTATTTATCTAGCAAATTTCAATCGCTTCACTCTATGTGATGCTCATTTTGAGCGCTCAACATTCTAGTGCAGTGAAGAAACCAGGACTTTAACTCTGTCTGCAAGGAAACTTGTATTTTCTTTTCGTTTTCAATTACGGGCATTCCATTCTTATTCTCAAAACCTCTTCTCAGAATTTTGAGAGTTTCCGCACTGTGTGGCGTTTAGAGTCTACTTGTCGATTTTCATTAGATATGGTTTTTTGTGACACTCTTGTTGCCAACGCAACAACTGTGATTTGAGAGAAATTTCTTTCATAAGGCTGTTCATATCGAAGATGTATTTTAAACGAACTTCTTTCAAACCCTTTCTAAATCCTTAGCAACCTGTGCAGTGCTCCTAAAATTGAGATATTCTTTAGAAAAATCTGTATGCTAATACAAGTAATTGCTGCAACCAGGGACACTCTAGTGCGAAAGCTAGATGTTTACTTTGGTTAAATGGAAAAGAGAGAAAATTCAATGTGACACTTCGCGGATGTACAAGGATATTCATGAAATCACTACAGCTAGATTTATATTAGTTCCAGTAACATAACATTTGAAATTGTCGAATCGATGATATTCGTGCTGATAAATTTGTGAAATTCTTTGTCAGAAACTTTTTGTCTGAAGAGAAAGTTGAGATACAAGAGATATGTCACAATAGAAAATTTGAATCAACAGAAAAAACACAGCTGCCATACTTTTGTTCGTATTGCGAACTATATTGCGAAGTATCAGCAGCGTTTTAGGTAAAAATATTTATCTTGATCAAACTTGCATTATAGATATTGATGTTTTTAGTTTTGTGGCTTAAATCCTTGAAGTCAAACACTGCGTTTCAGAGACGTTAAAAGACGTTCTCCCTGCTTGATTTATTTTTCAAATAAATCTATTGCATAGTAATGTAATTTGGCAATTTGTTCATCTTTACGCTTATAGCTTTATTTTCTTTTTGATTTTAAGAAAGCAAACACGTTCACTGCAGAATATTTAGATCAGATAGGGACAAGAGGTTTAAGCTTGCCAGCTATTGCTGATAATAGTGAATTGAAAGGTAATCTCCCTACGAGATCAAGTCTTTAGAAACATCTGTCTCAAATCTGATGCATTTTTGTCGAGTGCAGAAACACGTATTTAGCGAATTTTATAAGATACTTTGGGGGTAATTGTCATGGAATGGCTTTCTTTAAACAAAAATATTCCCGGTAAATTCGTTTTGTACTTTTGTAAACTTGATGCAAATGTGCCCTTCAGATTTTGTGTTATAAGTTCCGGTATTCAAAGTTCTTCATGAACAAATAAAGCAGCGAAGTTCTCAATTGGAATACAACAAAATACAAATCCTGCTCTGGCATGAACTACTATGATTGGACCAATGAAAATCGTCCTGACAAATGGCCATTGACCAATCGCTTAAGCAGGTTTGTAGACAGCTGTCAATCAAAGCCACGTGTTAAAAATTACTCCGTAATTAGACACTTCGTCCCGTTTCAGCCGGAACCCTGTGTATACGCGCAAATACTTCGATTTGCATAAAACATTTCTCGTTCCAATGTCTTAGATGGCAATATAAACTCACAGCGTACGCTCAGAACATCCTTTCGATCGATATTGGGAGTCTTAATCTGGATTCCGCACTGGCTCATGCAGGTGAAGGACGTTAGTTTTGTGCGACGTTAACTAACTGTGTGAAAAAGGCCACACCTTCGTTTTAAATGAAATGTTAATATGGTCGAACACCCGCCGTAGAGACAATGGAAAACACGTGTGATGTGAAACAACAAAAAAACAGCTTTGACAAAGGTAAGACGTATGGCGTGTGACATATCAATGAGCCCTCCACAAACCCCTTAACAACCCCCGTACAGTCTGCCAGCTGCTAACTCGACACAATTAAAACACTAGCGTTTCTGAGCTCAAGGACATTTCAACGCTGCAACGGATCGCGAAAACATCTCGGAGAATATAGGAGTTTCCAAGTTTTCAGAAATTATTCGAGTCAAAAACTCCGAAATTCAAACTCAAGCCCTCGAATTTACAGCGAACCTCAAACCGGTATAACGGTCTTGCAGTTAGCATTTGTGGAATAGTGTGATTATACCCGTGATCAGTCTAATCGTGCCTAAACATTATTTCACTCGAGCATCGGTACTAACTCTGGTTTGCCAGAAAAAAAGCAATCATGCCTAAAGCTTTCCTAGTAAAGAAGAAAAATAGGGCACCGCGGTCACCTGGCTTGGAGAAAAGTCGCTATTCGGATGAAGAGTTTTGTTCAAGCCCTGAGCCCTCAGAAGAACGTTGTGTTAGTTTGTTTTCATCGTCGTCTCCGGCAACAGACATTATTCATTCGTCCCGAGCGGGTGATAAATCCCCAATGCTTACTTCATTAAGTTCACAGATCACTACTTCGCTGGCAGCTCCTGTTAATCTGAGCGCCTTCAAACCTTTCAAGATCGAGAAAGAAAATGAAAGTTCTCCCGCCAAGAGATTTAAACCGAACCCTCCACACGAGAGCAAGGAAAAAGGCAAGAGCAAAGACATCGGTAGCGAACCTGCTATTCCTAACCTCAGCGCGGAGAAACGGGACGACCATGGCAAAACTGCAGTTTTGGAGCATAAAGAATTCGCCGCATTCAGCGAAAAATTTGAGTTTCCTAAGCCTAAAGGGCCACTACCACAGACACAATATAACTGCCAACTCTGCAGAGAGATTTACCATGATCCGTTTTCACTGGCTCAACACAAGTGTAGCGGAATCCAGCATACAGAGTACCGTTGCCCAGAATGCGATAAAGTCTTCAGCTGTCCGGCGAATCTCGCTTCACACAGAAGATGGCATCGGCCGCGCTCACCACAAGAACCAAAAAAAACCACTCCAGTTCCGCAACCCAAAATCGAAAAAGTTGCACCTCGCGAGCCTGAACAGCACCAAGTTTTCAAGAGTGAATCCCCCGATCGCGAATGCGAGGATCGCTGTGCAAGTCCGATATCGAACAGTCAGGGACAATTTGTATGCGAAGTCTGCAATAAAACCTTCAGAAGGAAAGCTTATTTGCGAAAACATATGAACAACCATACCGACGATCGCCCGTATCCCTGTCAGTACTGCGGGAAGGTCTTTCGAAGTCTGACAAACCGCGCCAAACACGTTCTTAATCATGCAGTTGGACCAAAAACATTCACATGTAACGTGTGTGGAAATGGGTTTGCTAACAAAGGAAGTCTTGATCGCCATTCGCGAATCCATACAGGTGAAATATATTCGTGTAAACATTGCTCTAGTACCTTCTATAGTTCTCCCGGACTAACACGCCACATAAATAAATGTCACCCGCCCGAAAATCGTCAGGTTATAGTTTTGCAGGTTCCAGTCAGACAGGGCTAATACAGAACTCTGACCAAAGTTTAGAGTTTTAAACCGCAATGTGGTCTCATAACTTTGTATGGAAATTGTAAAAGAGAATATTTACAAACTAAGACAATACGCATAAGAATAGAAAAGGTATTTGTTCGAAAATATTGTACAAATTTTTAGAATCGACACGTATCGGATAGGAAATCTTTAATATGGTATCTACATATGTCACAGTTTTTAGTTCTCTCAATAAAGACTGTAAATGTGTATAAATTTCGCTGTTTAATTTATAAGGTTGTATTGTGGTCTGTGGTAGAATGTAACTAGTGTCAGTCGAGAGAGTGACATCCGCAGTATGATGGTATTAAGATTTTGTTCAACCTTAGCGGATACTTTGGTGAAATATTCCATTCAATAAAAGGGAAAGTGAATATATTTTGTGTTGTCATTGTTGATCATTTGAGGGTTTCAAAAGCAGATTTTACTCAAGTTCGTCCCACGAGAATTTCTTCTAAAAACACCCGCTATTTCGGAAAGATAACGAATGACAAGAAATCATCGTTTCTTTCACAGGTCTTTATTGACGACGAGATAAAATCGGTGAATGGAACACTAATGCAATAACGACTCGAGATCCTCCATACGAATTCGCTACTTTTTCACCGAGAAAGTCATCAAGTTCTTCTACCTTGGAAACGAGCGCGCCCAATGTCACCAAACACAGCAGTTACGAGCGGCACTTTATCTGCGACGAAATCTCTAATATTAATAAGTTTATTGACGCGTTGGTGGAAATTCCCCTAGTCTACATGCACAGAATATTTTTACAAACATTTATTCTCTGTATTCTTCAGCCTAAGGCTTGACTTTTAAGAAATGATAAGTTAATGTCTTTAGACATACAGAATACTGTTTTCTCGTTTGAAACCTCTTGCCTTGTTTTAGGAAAACTTCGTTCAGAAATGTGTTTCATTAAACTGATGAAAACTAAACTCTTTGTTCGGACTATACGCTGTGTGTCATTCAATGTGCCTTTTGAATCTACGGCAACTGTGAGCTAACAAGATGGAATGTTGCCACATAAAAATTTCCATATGAATTTATCTTTTGGAAGAAAACATCAAAAATGCATGTCGTTAGAGAATTCATGAATTTGGAAAGTCTATTTGTGCGTCCATGTAGTTTGTTTGAATAGAGGCTTTTTCTAAAAATGCGCTACGGGAGAATTTGGCAGATCAGATCAAAACACCCATTAAATGTTAGGGTACTTATTCATTCTCGTTCTATCGGTATTCTCCGCTAAGCGAAACTTAGGAAATTCGTGTTTTATCAGTATATTTTAAAAGGTCTCTAGTGTAGAAAAATAGGACTGATTGGCAAACCAAATTTCTATTGCTATTAATTAGGACATGTAACTAGTGTTAGTGTTGTTGAATGCTCGCTATGCAATTTATTTTGCAATGCGAATTCATTGCAGATTCGAAACTCCTATGTCTTTACCAAAGTATGAGTCAGCGAAAAAAAATTTCCAGAAATTTATGTTCTCATATCCGCACAAGCCTTGAGATCAAAGAACTGCTCTCTTTCAACTTTGTGCTTTTGTTTTAAAATTCCATCGTATAAAGCGACGCCATTAGATTTTATTCCTTTATTAATCACTGGCTCTCGCATTTGCGATACCAGTGGCTGAATATTAGTAGAAATATAATATTAGCACAAAGCGAGTCATTTTGAAGCGACGCGATCTTGTTTGCTGTGCGCTTCTTGTGAATTATTTCACTACCTGTTCTTTGTTTGTGTTTTCGTATATGTTCTCGATTCCGATATATGAAACACATTGCAATTGGCCTTTCGGTAATCTCATTTCTTCAGTTTATAAGAAGTGTTAATGTGTCTTCTTTTTCCTTTAGTTTGGTTGATCTTGTACACAATCATGAGTTTGAAAATACGCTAAAATTGTTTAATATAACCACGACAGTTTGTTCAAATACCCACGGCGAAATGAGCTGTGCAAACTATGAAATTGGAATTCAAACCGATCAAGAGTTACTGTCAAACCGAGATATTGTTAAAGCTGTCTAGTAAAGCTTCCATTTTTCATTTTCTGCCCCTATTTACATTTAATAAAACTTGAAGCATTCTAAGTTTATTGCCGTGCTTTATCGCAAACATATGTAGTTAAAAAACACCGAAAAGCAAGCTCGCTGTTTGATGTAATTTAGCCGTCTTTCACAGCATGATCTAAAATTGAACCATATGTAAATTTGCAACCTGCGTTTTGCTGTAATGATTCGTCGAATAGAGTTTGCTTTTTCGCTGCTCAGTTCAGTTCAAAACATTTGCCAGCACCGTTTTTCATTCGTTTTCTATTCTAAGGTTAAATATTCTTCGATATCAAGTTTCCGTGAAAAGGCGAATTTCTCTACCATATGCTTATACATTGAATTTCTGGGTTGCCTTTATGACGTCACAGCAAGCTTTTAATGATTTCAAGTCGAAATAATACTACCTATGAAAAGCTGTTGTATAGATTAGTTCAAGTATTCACTTGCTTTGAGGAAATCCCCAATTTCTTTGCATTTCTTTGAATAGTCGTGTTGTGTTTTAACGCTGATTCAAGTCGCATTATGTCAAATCAGCTGGGATTCTTTCATAATAGAGGCATTTAACTAACAGAAAAAGCCTTTTCGCAAAGCATTCATCGAACTGAATATATTCGCGCACGCATACAAATCAAGGCCGCGCAGTTCAACAAAGAAAATTTCAAGTGTGGGATATACTAATCGTATTCAATAAGTATTGTCGATTTAATTTTCTGTGTCGCGAAATCAGCCAACGCGAAGATGAACGGCCAAGTCGTTTCGTGTTCATTACTGTCTATTCTGTGACTCGGCGACGTGAGAGTTTTGCTGGTGTTGTTTCAGCTGGCGAGATTACAATCAGCTTTCTAAGAATTAGTCGTGAATAGAGCACAAAAATTCTAATAAACAACCCTGGCTATGAATAGAAATAAAGATTTAAAAGCTGAATAGAGGAACTCGTTGCGCAGATATTTTACAAACTACTGTGGTGGTATTTTTGTTTTCCCGCATGTCAAGAAGCGCAAGACCACATTTTTTTCATTCAAGAAAGGAGAAATAAAAACAGAGCAAAGATCACGGAGCGCTCTTTTGTTATAAATTGTTTTAGCGAAGACAATAAGCTTCTACCAGTCCTCTTTAATTTCTGCTCTAAACAATTAAATGAGGATCTCCCGAGGAACACGAGTTGAACGATGTGTTTTATTCTACTACAATAAATACGCTACGGCCAATTCTTCTGTACGTGCCTCGAAATCTCTATCAAATTCCAATAAGAATTTCTAAGGGCCGATTATTTAGCATTTTCTCTCTTCTAAATACCGCGGCTGAGACGAAAACAAGCGCTCCAAGTTTGATATTTCATATCACAGTTCTTTCCTTGATAATTGGTTGCTAGGAAACTTCTGATCTTTGTTCTCTTAACATGCGGTAAAATATCACAGACTTTATTATCTTTGCAGAAAAAGACACTAAATTGTTCTCCTTTCGATACAAAATAGAAGTTGATCTCAAACCAAGCGATATTTGTAAAAGTCTGTTGTGCTAACTATGTATTGCTTATGGTTACCGCATGCAGTTAGGACAAATTAATTTTACCTCTAAGGCGGAGTTTCTTCGAATAATCGTAATATTGAAGAATATATTTCCTGAACATTTCAAAAGCAGGAAGTAAATATTTGAGACTTAAGATAAGAGGCAATCTATCGTCCCTCGGATTACGTTTCAGGCGAAATTGGAGAGTGTTGAATTTATTAACGTCAAATAGGCAGGCAGCGATATGGCGAGTTGTTTCACTAAGAGACTGCTAGTTGTTCAGACTTCGTATAAATTATCTCACATATGCTTTCAGTATTGTTCTTCCGCCGAGATTCTTAGTAATGAGGTTTGATTACTAAGATACTCTTGACAACATTGAGAAAGTGCAAAACTTTGAAAAGAGATAGGTCAATTTGCAAGTGCCAACTCGTTCCCAAATCACTTCCAGTCATTTGACTGTTAATTTCCGTGCGGTGTGTCAGAAATATTACTCTTCACTTTTCTATTTCAAGTACTAAAAAGATGCCTTGTTTTTAAGAAAGTGTTACCTTTCGTTGCATTCTTGGTTAATGTTCGAGTCTACTAAAGCGACTCTCGAAAAACCTTTACCTAAACACGTGACGTTGAATAACAACAGCGGTGAGATAATCAAAATAAGTTGTTTTTAACACTTTTGGTTGTCCTTGCTGTGTTTCAATTAATCGCAATGTGTATTGAACATTCGTGGCTATACTTCAATCCTGAAAGCCCGACCATTATTTCTAAAATTAGCCTAATGACTTGGCTTAAAAAGCCAAACGGATTTCGCGTTGTGACTAGAATTAAGATATCATCAAGACCCCCATATTGTGAATGTTTTGCGCCAATGTTTTTACTCTATAGAACTATAATTACCAATTAAACTGCGTGAAACATTCTCTAACTTTAATAAAAATGTTTTTTCTGGTGCAAAGAGGTGATTTTAAGTTTAACGCAGGGAAGCTAAATGAGATTTCGATGTCATATTCAATTTGTGTTCTGAAAGACTTTGTTTTCTTTCACAGAATACGGTGAGCGAGTTTGTCGTTTCTTTCATTAATTTGATCTTTTGTGAAATTATTGTATTTTCACTATGGCGTCTCATTTCTGCAACCTTCGGCGCTTCGGCAAAATTCGCTAAAGTGTCGCATTACCTTGATGAAAAATGACCAAGATTTAGACAGAAAATGACTTATTTGCACAATAAACTACACTGGAAAGCCCTGTTAACTCAACCGATAATGCACCATTTGTTGGATTACGTGGCTTTGAGTCATATCAACGACCATTAATAGCATAGCAGTCGCTTCTGTGAAAAATGTTTATAGAAAATCGAAACAGGTGAAAATTGCGGAAATATTCCCATGAATAAGCAACAGCGCCCCAATATCCTAACATTGACTATTATTATGCATGCATCTGGCCGTGAGTCTAAATTAAAATAATAACACCTCTTTCTAAAAGCCGGGAATATAGTAATTACATTATGAAAACTTTTAATAGGAAGGAGCCAAAGAATGCTTATGGGCTATTACTAGATTTTTTGTTACTTTCTCATTTAACTTCGATTTCTCCCACATGTTTACTATACAGCTCTCATGATCTCCCGCCATGAGCACTAAACACATACAGCACGCTGTCATCTATGAAACTATCTTTCGGCTGCAATACATAAAAAGGAAGAATGTTTTCAATTCTTTACACCATTGAATTAGTATTCAGTTTTAAGTAGTATTCAGTTTTGATCAGTCAGATAGCCTTGTACCTAACGTTGTCTCTTTCTGTGGTAAATAGTTCAAAAGTTAAAGAGATCCACATACAGCACGTTTAAAATATTTTGTTCGTAAGCAGTCTCTACTTATTCAGTTGTACAACTGTCTTATTTTCAAAAACAAAATAAAGAAAGGGCAGTTAGTCGAGGTTGATCGTATTGAAGTGAGAATGCCCATTTCTGAAATCCGAAACGATTTCGTTTCGCATTCACCTGCGTCATGGTTTTCAGTACTATTTGCATAAGGACAGATGAGCAAAGACTATCACATCCATCCCATACTATTTATAAATCGAAACCTTAACTTCACTTTTATCTCGGCAACATATCGGTCGAAGTCTTTCTGTTTGCCTTCCATTAAAAATATTCTGATAGTGTTGTTTTGCAAATATTCTGGAAACCTATAAAGAGAAGAATGGCAGATCTTGTCAAAGTGTTTGCCATCAAAGTCATTAAATCTGCCAAACAAGCTTTGTTCTTCCTTGCAGAATTCATTAGATCTTTCGGCCGTTAAGTTCAACAAACTGATTAAAAGAATATTTAAATGGGTTTAGCACAAATACTACAAACTATTGGGGTAATTTCGGAGCCAAAAATCTAGTTATGTCTGCAAAATTCTTCAATTATATGGTTAATAACTTTAATAAAACCCGTTTCTATGTATGCATTGAGCAATAAAGAGAGAAGATTAGATTCCATGCTTTGGTGCCTTCCGGTTCCTCTGCGCGATTTCCCACTATCATGCCAGCATCCGATGGCGCCATTTGCTAAAATTTCCCGCCATCCTAATGCAAGCTGGCGCTCATTTCCCGCCACTGATATAGTCACCTATCTTTCTCATCACCACCAGCTTCATCTGGCGACGAGTGTTTTTATTGGTAATAGAAGAATTGATCTGTTTAAAAATACCACGCGAAAAAAACTTTCAAAATTTATATCAGCGTTTCCAACAAATGCAGCAACATCATCTTCGACGTTTCTACACTTTCTTCAATCAATTTCAATTTGTTCCTAGAATGCCTCCGGGTTTATCAGTCCGGCATCATCTGAAAGCACGAACGACTTTGTGCCTCCTGCCATTAACTATTTCCTCTGGGTTATTAAAATTTAAATTAAGAGCTCAACATTCTTGCACGTTTTGTTTGAAATGACACTCGAAGTAATCAGTAATGAAATCGGGAGGAGGAAGTGGAATTAAGTTACCAAGACGAACAAGCCAATGAAACGTTGGTAGCCTCCTCTAACATGTCACTATTTGATATGCATCGCAATATATCGCACAGGAAGCGAAAATTATGCGGAACCGCTAACTCGTGCAATAATCTAATCCCATCATTTTTCCTCAACTGGAAAGAAATGAAAAACATAGGCCTGAAGGTATTCTTATTCTGGATTTCTTAGAGAAAAGCGCTGTTTGCTCTTCTCATATCCTTCAACTGAGAGTTTTCCTCCACTGAAAGGATGTTTATACTCAACTAACCCTTTTAGTTTTTTCCCATTTGTCAGAGATGTCAGAGTGATTAGTATTTGGCGAAGGAAAGATAACTTGAAAGCGGTCATTGATCAAACTAATGTATGTACAAAAATTCCAAATGAGCATCCATACAAGGGAATGCCTTCGTTATCAGTTTCCGAAGATCATTTGATAACAGAACACGTCCAGGTCTTTGCCTTAAATAAATCACAATTGACGGTATCTCAACCAGATGGCTGGACGATAGATTAACTATATTATTTTGCTCGCCAAAAACAATTGAAATGCCACATAAGCTGGCCAAACACGGTCTGAAAGGTTTGTTTTACTTTTACCAATTATTCTAGAGCGCGGAAATAACATTTCTGGTAGAAAATGAGGAGCGCCAAATATATAGGGGGGCTGGCGAAGCACTTGCAATTGTTAATTTCCTGCTTTTCGCAACATCATTGCCGGGCAAAACAGAGAAAGCTGTGTGCGTCACGACCCCCTAAAATGCACTTTGGCAAAAATGTTACACACTTGCACCAATAGTCAAATTAATTCGAAGCCTCAGACTGCGGCGTTTGGAAAACCAACGAAAGCAAGGAATTGGTTTAAATCCAAGTAGAATAAAGATTTATTCCGAGTAAATGCTGACAAAGGTTGCTTTCGTACAATTTCTTGAGTTCCGTTTAAACTGGCCATTTTAACGGCTGACAACTTATCAGTACGCCGGCCGGTTCTGTTTGTCACTGACAAGAGGTCACGGAGTGTGAAGAGGAGAGGGGTCTACTTCGACTGATTCGATATTTTATATGACGTCATAACGCCACAATCGTGGATTATCGGGAGGCTGTCTTTAAATTTCTGCTGATATCATAGAATGATTAAAAACCATTCAGAAATACTTAAAGTAGAATTGTTATTTATTTTAGTAATGCATTTTTACCTTACCTGCCACTACTAATACGGAAAAGTCTACAACGATAGCATCAGAACATCCGCATATAGCTTTTCAGATTTTTGGAAAAGTCTAAGTTTCCTGCACAAGCAGCTTTAATCGGTTTGAAATCACAATAAGCGGAAAGTAGCGGCAGCCAGAATCCCCTCAAAAGTCAAATGTGATAATTCCTCAGTAACGTAAATCCCTCCTTAAATGTTCCTCCTAATATTTTGCAAACGTATTTCATCTTGCATCTGAGAGATAACAAAGCTCCAAAATTTCTGGTCATATTATCATAAGACGGGAAAAGCCGATGACTGTAACTTGTGGCCTGGGATAGTATTTGTAGACTTCTATTAGAACAACACACAAGTATAAGGCTCTTCCCACAAAAATATTCCTGAACCAGGTTAGAAAAAAATAAGCGCATCTATTTTTTGCGGGGAGGGGGGTGGGAGGGGGCATCAAAATATTCGACAAATGTCGTATGAACACGTAACATGCCTTGATGATTGACCGTAACCAAAAAGATGGCGACTGGTACGTTTACCCATAACTCCTAGCGCGCAAAAAAACATGAAAACGCTCATAAAAACGTACAGAATACACAATGTTGTTAGTGCACGGACACGTTTGCCAAACATTACACGTTCAGCTATTAGCTCAGTTTGGTTCGCAAGGCATTGTGGTCAAATGTACAACCACCATCTTTTTCGGTATAGTTGATTCTTGAAATCGTTGCTTTACTGAATTGTAGTTGTCATTACAAGATTGTTGTATAAACTCATCCGAAAACAAATTTCAAAGAACCCGTCTTGACCAAATATAAACTTTATGCGTTTTATTGTCGAGCTTTCACTTATACAGTGGAGTGCATATGCTGTTGCGCAAAATTTACGAAAATAGAATGTATCTTTCCGTTTGGTCTTCTGTACACCTATTTTCGCCGCATCAAACCGCTTTATACAACTACATGGGCTATACCGGTCAAGCTTACAATCATTTTGGACATCTTGTTTCTCATATTTAATTTTCTAAGCAAATTAGTTCTCCGTACTCGTTTGCCCTCAATTTTTCTTTCTCGGTATAAAGCTGAACACACTTGCTTCACTCTACCTCTCTGAACATCAGGAACACAGAAATGTTCTTATTATAAATTATAAAAAACTTAAATCGAATTTACTTTTTAGCATTACTTTTATCTGTCTTCCTTTATTGTTACACACATTGAGCATATGAAAATTATAAATAAAAATTATATGAGACGTGGAAAAAGTGTTGGTCCAACAGGGTGCTAAAGGAGATCCAACACGTTGGTACTGATGAAAAAGCGTGGGTCCAACAGAGTGTTAAAAGGGTCCAACAAATTGGTAGATGTGGAAAAAGTGTTGGTCCAACAGGGTGCTAAAGGAGATCTAACAAGTTGGTACACATAAAAATGCGTGGGTCCAAAAGGGTTTTAACCCTATCCAGCCCAAGAGGGGCTGAAATCCACTGCCCCTCCCCCCTGAGGGTTTCTTCACCATAACTTTAAAACGATTTGGATTTCAAAGCTTAAATTACACGATTTTTCTTAAAACTTTCCAGGCAATTATTTTGTGTGGGTTCCAACATTACTCTTGGTGTTGTGTTGCCATGGTAAGCAATATTTTGGAGGATACGTTTCTAATTTTGAACAGTTGTGTGATGTCATAATTACTTCAAACAGACATTTAATAGGAGTATGAACTGCCACAAAGAACTATCATACCTTTATGGGAAATTCATCAAGGATTTTTTTGTCATGGCTAAATATATGGAAAACAACCTTAAAATATCATTTAATGACGTCACTATGATGTTATTACACTTAACCCTATTCAGCTTGGGCTTTTTTGGAGTATCTGGGCCTGGGGAGGGCTTCAAAAGCCCCCAGCTATGTACGTACTAATGCTATTGCTATGAAATTTGGAGACTGCACTAATTAAATTAGGGTTGTGGCGTCACAATTACGTCATAATGACGTTATATTTTTAAAACATAGTGTTTTGTCTTGAAACATTTTGTTAACTTTGCTTACGCTTAGAAATACTATAGAAATCACTACATTAAGATACTTGAGCAATAGATGAGACAATATAATCAGTTGTATCAGCATTATATTCATTGTACTCGCAGAAAACTAAGAAGGAAACAGGAAACTATTTTTGCTGTTGTTTCAACAAAAATAGGTTTAAAAGTACTCACACATAAGAGAAACACAAGAGTTTAAACTAATTATGAACTCATTATGATGATATCTTACTGATGTGACGTTACTGGCTTCCATTTTGGATTTTCCATTTAAGGTATTACTATTGTGAAGTCACTAGTGACGTCACAACTCATTAAAAAATTCCTCATTTCACAAAGGTGATCTCCATAAGTATAAAATAAAACTTCCAATACTTGTAATTGAAATAAACTAAGAAAAATCAAAAAATATTAAAATTACTCAAACATACCACTTTTAAAATATATGGTTGTTATGGCAACATACTAACCCAAGACACACATTCAACCCCAGTAACATCCCCTGATAATTTTAGGAAAAGTCCAAAACTTTGAAAGGGATACCATAAATTGCCTAGAAGTAACATAACTTTAAAGTTGGTGCAGGTGGCAAAAGTCCCCCACCCCACCACCGCCTCAGGCCGAATAGGGTTAAGTGCAATACACAACCACCTAAAGATAGGACAACCCCAATGATCAACTGTGCAAAGTTTCATCAAGTTCAGATTCATTGGATTAATCGGTTCGGATTAATCGGATCAGATGTGTAATCCACCCTCCCCCCCCAGACTGAAAGACCTCAAAAAAGCTTCGACTGGATAGGGTTAAAGGAGATCCAACAAGTTGGCACACATGAAAAAAGTGTGAGTACAACAGGTTGGTACGCATGAAAAACATGTGTGTTCAACAGGGTGTTAAAGGAGATTCAACATGTTGGTACACATGCAAAAAGTGTGGGTCCAACTGGATGTTATGGGGGATCCAACAAATTGGTACACATTAAAAAAGTGTGGGTCTAACAGGGTGTTAAAGGAGATCCAACAAGTTGGTACCAATGAAAAAGTGTGAGACCAACAAGGTATTAAAATGGATCTAACAAGTTTGTACATATGAAAAAAAGTGTGGGACCAACACAGTATTAAAGGAAATCCGACAACTTGGTACACATGAAAATGCATGGATCCAACTGGGTGTCAAAAGGAATCTAGGAAGTTGGTACAAGTGGTAACTAAGAAGTTGGTAAAAAAGCGTAGGTCGAACAGGGTGTTAATTCAACAAGTTGGTACACATGAAAAAGCATGGGTCCAACAAGGTGGTGAAAGGGATCCAACAAGTTGGTATAAAAGTGTGTGTCCGACAGGGTGATAAAAGGAATCCAGCAAATTGGTACAGGTGAAAACCCACCAACACCTGTAATATCCAGTGGCCATGGGGTGTTAAAGAGATTCAACAGCAAAACTAAATTGGAGGTGACTAGGGCACCAAGCAAATTCTATAATTGAGTGAAAACTATTTATATCGATTTGGCAGGAAACTCAAAGGCCAAAATCCAGAAGGGGAAGAAATGGGATGACATTCTGACATAATCAAGGTCACACGGAGCAGGGAGGGGCAGGGGGAGCAAGTACCCCTCAAGCAAAATGGACAAGAAGTAAAGAATACCTACACATACATGTATGCATCCTCACTCTAACAAGCTGGGTGACCCCCTGACCTGACCTTGCCTTCAGCCTTAATATTTCTTTTTAAAAATCAGTATTTTCTAACTTTTCTAAAAAAATATTTAATATTTTAAAATATTTCTTGTCAGGATCTCACTGCCACTTGCACGCAATGAAAATAAATTTTTCTATAAATATATATAAAGCCCCGTTTTCACAAGTAATTTCTTGTCTCAATAATTGTATCGTGCTTTCTACTGTAATGTTTCTCCAGCTTGCTTTGTAACTTAAAACGGCACTTTAAAACCAAATTCTACAATTTTAGTTCGAGAAATAAAATAATGTTTCGAACTTCCCAAAACTTGAATGATAAAACCTGACAGCTGAGCGGATGGCGACAACAACTGCATAAATATGGAAACGGAACTAAACGGGCCTCAAGAAAGAAACATATTAAACTCATTATGATAGGTGCCTCGGTGTTAGTAATGCCTTACCCTCGAATCAAATCGAATTCCAGAACCAGGGCCGATGGGATTGCAGTAATCGCAAGCAAACTGAGTGCAGAGTGGTGCAGCAATCCCTGCAGAAGCGAAACGATAGCTGATCATGCAGTCAAAGACAAAGTGTTGACATCTCCAAAGGAGTATGCTAAAACGCAATGTAAATGAAATACTTCTGACATAACATTAAGTATGGATAGCTTTAAAAAGCACTCACAAGTGTCGTTATGGTTCTTTTACGCTTGAGCAGCTATAAATATTGATTAAGCGGTTTGGCGCAGTGTACTGACACTGCAGCGATATCCCTCTTGACAACCTTTTTACCTGAGGATGTCATCATTCTCGTA
>JANSTR010187148.1:0-15839 GCA_025434805.1 Antipathozoanthus remengesaui | reverse complement strand
AATGTAAGGTAAATGTACCAGGTTTCGCACGCTAGTATCCCTAGTAAGTAAATGTAAGGTAAATGTACCAGGTTTCGCACGCTAGTATCCCTAGTAAGTAAATGTAAGGTAAATGTACCAGGTTTCGAGCGCTAGTATCCCTAGTAAGTAAATGTAAGGTAAATGTACCAGGTTTCGCGCGCTAGTATCCCTAGTAAGTAAATGTAAGGTAAATGTACCAGGTTTCGAGCGCTAAGGAGTTATGGGTAAAAGTACCCGTCGCCATCTTTTTGTTACAGTCAATTATAACGTTCCCTTGGCATATCATTAAACCTGGTAAAACTGTATTGGCACGTTGAATAGCTCGCTTCTCTGCAATTGTACCAATACCTATGATTTGCCTACACTGACTATATTATTCTCGCTTCTCTGCAATTGAACCTGAATACCTATCATTTTCCTACATTGACTACTAGTATATTATTTTGCTCACATTGAATTGGCTGTGGCGGCTGTATGCTAAAATATTACTAGTCTAGGTTTTACGTCAACAGTTACAAATACAAGCCAAAGGAAAGTCAAGGTTTCTTATGTTATCAAGACTACAGTGTAAATGGTTTTCACGTTCATGACGTCATCAAAATTCTATAATCTAAACTATGTGATCTATTGAGCTGTTCTCGTAATATGATTCAGATATCAGTATTTAAAGTATTCTGAGAAAATTGCACGTCCATGCGATGATTCGTGCTTGAATTAAAGCAAGTTGAACTTTCTGACAGTGTGATTAATAATGGTAATAGGACTGAGTGGAGTCCAATTCGGTCTGTAATCATACGATTTATGAACAAAATTGGACGACCACGAAGCCATCTATATAGGCTGAACGCAATTCTGCAACGGAATCTAGCGCTACGACCTATAATTGCAAAGTTATGGGCATTCTTCTGGAAAGGAAAAACAATATTTAATTTTGTGGACAATTCAAACGCATGCACCCCACTAAGCATTACCTCATCTGATAGGTGGTCACACCTGTCGATCAGAGTCTGGCATAGTTTGTGTTCTCCTTCGTGTGACGGTAGCTCTGGCTCAGTTTTCTCTCCCAGTAGAAAACTGCACAGTTCTGCAAGGTGAAGTGCAAATTCTGAGTTATACATTTCAGGTCAGGTAAACTGGCAAAAACCTATTCATGGTGCATTAGCATTTTATTTTGACAACAACAGTAAAGCTATAGGTATACAAGGTTCGTTAGTCAGTTAGATAGTTACATTTATTAAATTAATTGTGTCATAGAGGATTCTTATATATATATATATACCATTATTTTTGGAAATGTTTATAGTTGTTCATAATTATAATGAGCATTGAGAACTATTTTACAAATGACCCAATTAAGAAATAAAGTTATTACAATAAATTATTATTATTATTATTATTCATGTAATTAGTATTATTTCATTGACAGCTGCGCAAAACAAACCTCAGATGGACTTTGCTCAGTTTTTGAAAGACTACCTACCACTTAAGATGTGAGACGAGGAGATAAGGCGAACAGATCTCGTCAATACAGCTGTAGTCATTATTACTCCAAGCTCAGAGCTGCAAAGAATAAAAAAACGAATTTGACTGTTGACCAATTTGTTCGTCATCGTCAGATTTTGTGATCATGACTTGACTTCTTAACTGGAGTGATGGCCATTCAAGTGCATTGAGCAGATTTTTCACAGCCCTTGGTACCAGGGTATAACAACTGCCCATTGCCAAATATAGCAGCTCTATGTTGAATCCCTTTAATGTCTTCTATTCTTCTACATGGAAGTGTCCCATGCACTGCTGCAATCTTAAGCTTCCAGGCGATATCTTACTAGCATGGTCAGCTTGGCTGTTATAAACAGATTTTTACATTTTCCGAGATTTCTTCTGGTTTGTGCGTGGTTTGCTTTTCCCACAATGTTGGAAATGTGCTTTCCCGGCCCAGTTGAGGTTTGGGGTAAGTTCAATGCCTAGATATGGATGGCTGTCGCTGCTAATCTCCAACACAGTTTCAACTAAGATAAACTGATGTAATACGGGTTGCATTGACCAAAGGATCCTCAGGACATTACATTTATCAGGGTTAAACAACACATCTTCCAAATTTACGGCGCGGAAAATCGTTTTCGTCAACCCTGGTTGATTTTATTATGCGTGTTAAACGACACGTTCCACAAATTAACTGGACCAGTCTATCAGTTTATCCAGGTCGTGCTACAGGAGTGAGTGACGTTATAATGAACCACGTATCTGAGATTCAATGTCCTTGAGGAAGACACTTTACAGTACTTGAGTGACGTACATGTAGACTGACTAATGATTGGCTATGATTCAGTGTCCTGTCCAGGGAGAGCCATTTAATCTTGTTGCTAACACTACAAAAAGCGGGTAAGACCAGCTTTAAGGTATGCGGAGTAACATGGCTTCAAAACGTACAGTATCTATATAACATGTTGGCGTTTCACATGTACTTACGGTTGAACTAAACTTGGTTCTATGACAGCTTGTAGAAATCTTTCCCTTACTCCAACAGCTAAAGCTTTGGCCACCAACTGTACAGGATTAGCGGCAAAATTAGATCATACACATATAATAATACCTAATTTTCACTGTTTCGCTGCATATCATGCTACTCTGGCAATCGAGTGCTTGTTGGTTGGCTGACCAATTGACTATCTGTAGTTATTCATGGTCAATAAGATTGATCAGACATATATACATGATTCCTGTGAATCACAACTAACCAATTTGCTGTTCACACTTGACTGCAATTGATCGAAAGTTGCTGTCCACACATACCCAGTCATATTGGATGCCTATTAATCTTTATTATTTATTACTCACAAGCTAGAACAGCCTGTTCTGTCTAATTTCTGACAGTGCTTTACTATATCAGGCGTGTAGCTACCTGTAAGCCAGGTAAGTCCGGGCTTACCAGTTTTTCTGAAACCCTAGCACTTTTCGTCATCCAATTTCTTTCATTTCGGAAAATGAAGGTAAAGGACAGACAAAATGGTCCCTCAAAATCATTCTGCTAGACTTGTTTTTTTCATTTTTCATTTAAAGCATCACCACATTATTAAAAAAAATTATTGGGTCGGCTAAAGCCTCACGAATCAACCTGTAAATCCGGGCTTACCAGAAAAAACTGGTTGGCCACGCACCTGTATATACACATAAAAATACTGTAACATTTCAACTCATTCTTGAAATGTTAGGGCCAATTTATGAACCTTAGTATGACAATGGCACTGGACTTTTTTGCTTTCTGACATATGGGGTGGGGTGATGGTTTCTACAAGTTCCAAAATTAAAATCATACCAGAAATAATACAAAATAGTGAGAAAATCTGCCCCCTCCCATGAGTCCATGTCAAATTGCAACATACCTTATGTGATTCTTTACACAGATTATCAATATAATCCAACCATGACAGGAAAGAGATAAGCTGTCTTTTGCCGCGGAATGATGACACATCTTCATCATCAGATTGGTGGTCTAGACTAAAATAAATTGTTCATGTTACAATGATATTATGCAGTTCAACAATATTTAAGGGAACCACTTTGGCAGCCGATCACTTTGGCTGATTTACTGATGATGGTAGACGAGCCTCGTGA
The DNA here is from genome assembly GCA_025434805.1 of Antipathozoanthus remengesaui. Classification (NCBI taxonomy): domain Eukaryota; kingdom Metazoa; phylum Cnidaria; class Anthozoa; order Zoantharia; family Parazoanthidae; genus Antipathozoanthus; species Antipathozoanthus remengesaui. The sequence goes on along the minus strand of JANSTR010187148.1, from coordinate 12,203 downwards.
GTATCTTACATGCTTCAGTAACAAACATACTGTATGCAAAATTAACTGACCATGGCCAACTGAAATCAAGCAGATTCAAGCTGATTAAGTGAACAGGGTGACAAATCAAACAATTACAATATTTCTTGATTGTAACTCATTTTAACCTTACAGCCCCAGCCAACTGTATCAGAACATATCTCCTCCTTACAGTATCCACATGGAATATGTTGTTTGGTTATGAGAATGAAGCAATTGACCATTCATAGTGTAGACTACTTAAGATTGAAATTCTCTCAACATTTAAGAAAACTGAAGTGACAGTTTAGGAGAAACTCAAAAGCTATTCCAAACCAAGCAAAGAAGACTGCTGGTTAACTGTAAGGAAGTTAATGTTAGTTGACATAAGGTAGAAGAATTCATTATGACTGTTAAAGTGTAACATCCAGTTCACATAATTATTGGTATATTAGGGATTCGAGTCAGTTTAGGCTCAGATGATGTTTAGTTTGTTTATGATGTTTTATTATGAATTCTACTTACAGGTACAGGCATGTTGTATTATTCCGTACATACATGTATACTATTTAAGCGAAACATGTACATGTTCTATTACTACAATTTGAAGAAAAGCTGATTATTGTATATATTCAATAAATGTATTTAATTAGACAGACACTCAGACAGTAACAGGTAAGGCAATCACCAATTATCTCCCTTTTTCAAAATTTGGAAAGAGTTGCTGATGAAATGTATTTTATATTGTATCATATTTTGAACCGAAGTGCACTACCAATATCCATTTTCATGGTTTTTATAATAAATTCATACTCATAGGTGTGGAGGAAAAGATCTGCTAATAATGGTGCACTGTTAGTACCCATTGGAATTCCAATAACTTGTCTAAAAACCTTACCAGCAAAACTGACGTAGATATTGTCAACGAGATAGTCGATTGCACGGCAAAATTCTCTGCACTGTAAGTATTCAAAATATAAGGACTTAATCATTGAAGGCTTTAGTATGTGACCCCGAACGTATGCACGGTTACATTCAGTAAACAGATGACTTGTGTCCTGCTGATCCTGACAGAAGAACACTTACTGTATATTTGAACTGAAGTACTTTCAATTTGAGTATTGTATATTTGTAGCTGCGTTTTATAAAAACTTTCAAATGAGACACTTCTCAAATATTTCCACAAACATTACTCGATAAGGACTTTGTCACTTGTTTGACAAATTGTTTTTGACCTATCCTGGAAGGTCCTCTGCATTTACTTGTGAATAAATCTCTCTTCCTATCAGTGCACAATAGTACATTAACAAACCGAATCATATCATTCTATTTATTATGATGCTAAACGAAAGCAATTATTTGTGATTTGTACAGCGGCAGTTACCTCTGGGTACCAGAGGCAATACTCGCTCAAATCAAAGCATTCATATCAAAATAAGCCAGGAAGCATGAGGCCGTAGGATGATTACGATTGGCCAATGGCCTCATGCTTCACGGCCTATTTTGATTTGAGCGAGTATTGCCTCTGGTAGTCCCGGGGTAAGTGGTACCGTGAAAGTGTAAACGCTTCTTTCTTTAGGTAAGCATCACATCGTGATTCTGCCCACGAGAAACGTCATATTCCACATGGCTTTCCAGAGAAACGTCACAGCTGCCAGCCTCCGCATCCCCCAACGTACATAATTATCAATTTGGTAATTATGTACATTGGGGGATGCAGAGGCTGGCAGCTGTGACGTTTCTCTGGAAAGCCATGTGGATAATTTTCGGAAAAAAATTCAAATGCCTTAACATTTGTTAATCATCTCAATTTAAAAATATAATTGATAAATAAAGTTAACTTGTGGAATTAACCAGTCCACTGATAACTTAACATGGTGATCCGTGTGAATACGTATCACGTTTTCCCATGTTAGGCCTGGGTCACACTAGCTGACTAAAACCCTTTCGTCCGGATGAAACTCGGCCAAAGTTTTTTGAACAGACAAATGGGGGCAAACGAGGAAGAAAGATTCTTATCTAGTTTTCGACCTGGCAGTTGGCACACTGTTTCTAGTAGTTCATAGTGGTATAAGCATTATATAATCAGGTATATTTTATAGTATTTCCATTCCACAAGTGGTTTTCATCATTTTGTTTCTTTTGCACGTTTGGAAATTAATATCATGTTTGGTTAATAGGATCGATAAGAGTATTAAATAATGAACATAAACATGAAAGGACTCACCAAAGGGTTTGAGCTTACATATTACAGTACTTCAGATTAATCCATCCTATAATTGTCATCTTAATTCAAAGTACCTTCATCGAGAATGAACTGATCAACGCATTTCATAGGGCTTGCTCAATGTCATTAAATTAAAGCTGATATATTGTTAATTATCAATATTTCTTTGTAACGTTTCTAGGGGGATGGAGTCTCGAGAGAAACGTACATATGACGTTTCTTGTGGGCAAAATCGATATGTGACACTTCCCTTGTGTGGTTGACATTACCTCATCGGCGATGATTATGTTATTGATGATGATGAGGTTGAGATCACGTTATGGTCGACATTTCTTATTATGTTATTGATGATGTGGAGGTTGAAATCACCTGTTTGGTGACACTTTTTATGTTATTGATGATGATGAGGTTGAGATCACGTTATCGTCGACACTTCTTTTGTTATCGATGTTGTGGTTGTTAAGATCGCCAGCTGCAGATCAGCGACTCTTATGTATTGCGATCACGTGACCGGCGACACTTATTATGTTAAGGATGATTTGGTGGTTGAGATTGGGTGATTGGTGACACTTTTTATGTTATTGACGATATGGAGGTTAAGATCACGTGACCGGCCAAACTTTTTATGTGTTTGATGATGTGGTGATTGAGATCACCTGATCGACAACACTTCTCAATTATAAAAACACATCGGACAAAATTTGGGCATTAAGTATTGTTCTACAGAGTCCTTGGTGTTAGCCCTTTGTTTAAATTCATTTCGGCACGGTGTTTGAACTCTGCACCTATTATGTAAATTTTTCCTTTAGCCAATCACAAGGATTTTGTGTTGATTGCCTCATTCCCTTACGTCAAAATTCTCCCGTAAGATCTGCGGGACTATTAGCATTATCGTGCAAATGATCTCAATAAACGAGTTGGAACAAGATATCATTGCGAATAAAGCTGATTCTATGAAATCTATAGATACTTTTTGTTACGCTCTTGTTCGTCAGGATCGTATAATAACACTACTAATATGCTCTATTAAAATGCATTATGATTTGCTGCCAGACTGAGAGAAATGTTTTGCTGAACTGTAAAAGACAAAAGTTCTTTCGATTTCACTGAAGTCGTAAACGTACTTATATCTTTGTAATGCTTTAGTAATTCCCAAGCTGACACAGCAGTTACTATTCTTTTGTTAGCTGTAGCGCATAACGAACTGTAAACACAAGATTTGTCATGAAAGGCACAGTTAATTACAAAGAACTAGAAGTGCGTGCTGTTATAATACACTCTTTCTAATAAGAATAATATTGTTTTTGTGACAGAGGCTGGATATTCTTAAGTATTTTTTGGTCGATTATACACTGAAATACATGTATTCTTACAACTAGCTGTAACGACCCTTTAGGTGAATGCTGCCGAATTTCTAGTTGTGGTTGGTTGTTGTGGTCTCTTTTTTCAGCCCCCTTTCATTCTGGAAACAAAAACAAAGTGTTTTTATGCAGTTATTTTTCAGTTGTAGTGTGGATGAGGCTTGTTTGGTTGTTTGTTTGATAATAATTATTTTTGTAGTCAATGATATTAAAATAATAGAAAAATATTTGCGGTTGTTCTGCTAACTGTTCTAGACCAAAAGAAAGTAGAACGTACTCAGAAAAGCCATTTGTCTTGTAATATTTCAATGTCCGACTCTACCTCTAGTTTTGTATTAAAACCCACGATCCGGATCGACTTCATCACTGACAAAAACATAAATCCTACTTGAATTTGCACTGAATTCAACACACAAAACCAAGACAGAGCTATCTACAATTCTGCTAAATAAAATCACTCGAAAGTCAGTGAAAACAAATTTGTCTTGTAATATTTTTCCCTGTTAATATTTTGACAGTTTCAGCCTATGATTTGTCACGCCACACTGGCCTCGAGCGAAACTGCAATTTCCCTCACAAAAACACACAGAAATACTTGTCGTAATCTCACAGAAATTCACACACAAGACAATCTCATGTATATCTAAAATTCTGCCAAAAAACAGCACAAAAGTGAAAAAGTTGCTCAAATATATTTTAAACTTCGTTGTTTTGATGGCACAAACAGCACGCCTTTATCACGTCACACATGTGTCACTCGAGTCCGGAGCAAGATATTCAGCACTAACTCGATCACAAAATAAACACAGAAATACTTGTCGTATTCCCTTCACTGGCTTAGAAATTAAAACACAACATAATCTTATGTATCTCTAAAAGTATGTAAAATAAAATTGTACAAAAGTCGCTGAAATATATTTTAAAACAGCAGTTAGTATTATTCTTAATGGTTTGACAGTATGACCTTAATCAGTTAATGAATTATTATTAATATTAATTCGAGCGGAGCAAGATTCAAGACTTTGACTGAAACAGAAAAGCTCATAAATACTTGTCCTATTCACCTAGAACTGTACACACAACACAATCTTTCACAATGTATTTCTAAATTTCTGTCAAAAAAATAATTCAAAAGTAGCTGAAATGAACTTCAAAACTGTGAATTTGTCTTCACCTTTTTGACAGTTTCGGTTCAAACTCCAGTAGAGCAAGATTCAGCACTTCTAAGCAGAAATAACACAGATATACTCATTGTATTCCCTTAAAACTTTACACAAACCACTGCCTAATTGATATCTAAGATTCTGTGAAAAAGGTTTGGTCAAAAATGCCATTTTTCTATCGAAAACTTGCGATTTTGTTCCTCGACAGAACCTGTATCACAGCGGATTTGGTTCCCCGCAGATTTGGTTTTAGGTCCTGAAAACATCCGAAAATGAAGAAGCAAATATTCTTAGTTTTGGGAATATCAGTGACATGGAATTTCCGTTTTTAAAATGGCCATGGTATTGAATACATGTAGCTTCAAAGGTAATAGATCATTGACATTGGCATGGATTGGTAATGAATTTTATGAACATGCAATAGAGTATGGTTACATGGCTGATTCTGTTTTCTTATTTGTTTTTGTTTGCTTTGCCATTTGGGATTAGAGATATTAGAGTGCAATTGCAATACATGTAATCAGTGATTTTTTCAAACATGAAAAATTATATTCTTAAAAAAATCCGAGTCTCGGCATTATTCTTAAAATATTCTTAAAATTTGGCCAAATTCAGCCTCAATATTCTTACAAAGTATATTCTTATATAAAAGAAAGAGTGTACCTACTTGTTCGCTCGGTGCTAAAGTGGGAGGCTTTTATGAAACAACATTGTAACGACATTGAATGGTTGATAACTGCACAGTATAAAAGCCAAACAAGCACTAAAACAGTTTGAAAAATGACTCGTTAGCTATATTAATGTACTGAACCAATCGTGTGCAGAGTCTTTGTATTCGGATAATTATGGATGAGCTACATGGTTGAGATTGCCTATTCAGTCACATTCCTTATGTTATGGATGATGTGGTGCATCGTTGAGATAGCCTGTTCGGCGACATTTCTTATGTTTTTGATGATGTGGTCTATGCTTGAGATCATATGTTCAACGACATTTCATAATTATGTTATTGATGATATGGTGGATCGTTGAGATCGGTTGTTTGACGGCACTTCTTACATGTATGTTATTGATGATGTGGCCCATGGTTGAAATCGCCTATTCAGCGATATTTCATAATTATGTTATTGATGATGTGGTGCATTGTAATGATCGCCTGTTCAGTGATACTTGTTATGTTATTGAGGATGTTGTGCATTGTTGAGTTTGCCTGTTTGGCGACAGTTTTTATGTTATTGATGATGTGGTGCATGGTTGAGATTGATATAACAGACGGTCAGACAAGTGCTCAGTGAACTGAATGATGACTGAAGAGCTAGTGGAGGTTGTGCTGATCGAAGTCATCTCAGGCAGAGCTGACCTTTTAAATAAAAGTTAGCTTGATATATCAGTCTCTTGTCATTATTTAGAGTTTCTCACGAAGTTACAGTAGAATTGTAATGAATCAGAACGAATTCCAGGATGAATTTCTTAGAAATTGAGTTTGTTTTCCATGCACGCCATGCCGCCCACAAAGTAATGGCGCCCGTCAACAAACTAAATTTTGGTGCAATTGGGCACGCAAAGCATGCCGTGAAGCTTTATAATTATATACTGCCTCGCTTTGATTGGCTAATTTTGGGGCTCTCAGATCACCTGGTATGTTGTTGATGATGTTGTGCATGGTTGAGATTTGCCTGTTCGACGACACTTTTGTTTTTGATGATGTGGTGCATGGTGGAGATCGCCTGTTCGGCAACACTTCTTATGTTATTGATGATGTGGTATATGGTTGAGATCACCTGTTCAGTGACACTTTTGTTTTTGATGATGTGGTGCATGGTGGAGATCGCCTGTTCGGCGACACTTCTTATGTTATTGATGATGTGGTATATGGTTGAGATCACCTGTTTGGCGACACTTATATTATTGATGATGTCGTGCATCGTTGAGATCGCCTGCTCGGCGACAGTTCTTATGTTATTGATGATGTGTTTCATGGAACCTTGAGATCGTGCATGGAGGAAATCGCCTGTTCGGCTACACCTGTTATGTTATCGATGATGTGGTGCATTGTTGAGATCGCCTGTTCGGTGACATTTTTTATGTTATTGATGATATGGTGGATCGTTGAGATGAGTTGTTCGACGACACTTCTTATGTTATTGATGATGTGGCTCATGGTTGAAATAGCATATTCAGCGATATTTTACAATTATGTTATTGATGATGTGGTCGCCTCTTCTGTGATACTTGTTATGTTATTGATGATGTGGTGCATTGTTGAGATCACCTGTTCAGTGACAGTTCTTATCTTATTGATGATATGGTGCATGGTTGAGATCGCCTGTTCGGCGAGACTTGTTAAGTTATTGATGATCAGGTGCATTGTAATGATCGCCTGTTTGGCGATACTTGTTATGTTATTGATGATGTGGTGCATCGTTCAGATCACCTGCTTGGCAACAGTTCTTATGTTATTGATAATGTGGTGTATGGTTGAGATCGCCTATTCTGCGACACTTGTTATGTTATTGATGATGTGGTGAATCGTTCAGATCGTCTGTTCGCGACAGTTGTTATGTTATTAATGATGTGCTCCATGGCTGAAGTCACCTGTTTGGCAACAGGTGTTATGTTATTGATGATGTGGTGCATCGTTGAAATCGTCTGTTCGGCGACACTTGTTATATAATTTACTGATAATGTGTTTGATGTTTGGCAACACTTGTTATGTTATTGATGATGTGATACATGGTTGAGATCGCCTGTTCGTCGACATTTTCTATGTTAATGATAATGTGGTGCATGTTTGAGATCGTGTGTTCCACAACATTGCTAATGTTATTGATGATGTGGTCTATGGTTGAGATCATATGTTCGACGACATTTCATAATTATGCTATTGATGATGTGGCGCATGGTTGAGATAGCCTGTTCTGCAATACTTGTTATGTTATTGATGATGTGGTGCATCGTTTAGATCGCCTGTTCGGCGACAGTTCTTATGTTATTGATGATGTGGTATATCGTGAGATCGCCTGTTCTGCAATACTTGTTATGTTATTGATGATGTGGTGCTTCGTTTAGATCGCCTGCTTGATGACAGTTCTTATGTTATTGATGATGTGGTGTATGGTTGAGATCGCCTGTTCGGCGACACTTGTTATGTTATTGATGATGTGGTGCATTGTAATGATTGCCTGTTCGGCAATACTTGTTATGTTATTGATGATGTGGTGCATTGTAATGATTGCCTGTTCGGCAATACTTGTTATGTTATTGGTGATGTGGTGCATCGTTTAGATCGCCTGCTCGGCGACAGTTCGTATGTTATTGATGATGTGGTGCATGGTTGAGATCGCCTGTTCGGCGACGCTTGTTATGTTATTGATGATGTGGTGCATTGTAATGATTGCCTGTTCCGCAATACTTGTTATGTTATTGATGATGTGGTGCATTGTAATGATCGCCTGTTCGGCGATACTTGTTATGTTATTAATGTGGTGCATTGTTGAGATCGCCTGTTCGGTGACACTGCTTATGTTATTGATGATGTGGTGTATGGTTGAGATCACCTGTTCGGTGACGCTTGTTATGTTATTGATGATCTGGTGCATTGTAATGATTGCCTGTTCGGCAATACTTGTTATGTTATTGATGATGTGGTGCATTGTTTAGATCGCCTGATCGGCGACATATCTTCTATTATTGATGATGTGGTGCATCGTTGAGATCACCTGTTCGGCGACACTTATTATATTATGGATTATATGTTTCATGGTTGAGATCGCCTGTTCGGCGACACTTGTTATGTTATTGATGTGATACATGGTTGAGATCACCTGTTCTGCGGCACTTCATGTGTTATTTATGATGTAGTGCATAGATGAAATCCCCTGTTCTGCGATACTTGTTATGTTATTCATGATGTGGTGCATGGTTGAGTTCGCCTGTTCGGCGACACTTGTTATGTTATTGATGATGTGGTGCATTGTAATGATCACCTGTTCGGCGATACTTGTTGTATTGATGATGTGGTGCATTGTAATGATCGCCTATTCGGCGATACTTGTTGTGTTATTGATTATGTGGTGCATCGTTGAGATTGTCTGTTCGGCAGCAATTCTTATGTCATTCATGATGTTGAGGTTGAGATCGCCAGTTCGGCGACACTTCTGTGTTTGATGATGTGATGTATGGTTGAGATCGCCTGTTCGGCGACAATTGTTATGTTATTGATGATGTGGTGCATTGTAATGGTCACCTGTTGAGCGACACTTTTTATGTTATTGATGATATGGTGCATTGTAATGATCGCCTGTTCGGCGATACTTGTTGTGTTATTGATGATGTGGTGCATTGTAATGATCGCCTGTTCGGCGATACTTGTTATGTTATTGATGATGCGGTACATCGTTGAGATTGTCTGTTTGGCAACACTTGATTTGATATTGGTGATGTGGTGCGTGGTTGAGATTGTCTGTTCGGCAAGAATTCTTTTGTCATTCATGATGTGCAGGTTGAGATCGCCAGAGCGGCGACACTTGTGTTTTTGATGATGTGGTGTATGGTTCAGATCGCCTGTTCGGCAACACTTGTTATGTTATTGATGATGTGGTGCATTGTAATGATCGCCTGTTCGGCAATACTTGTTATGTTATTGATGATGTGGTGCTTCGTTTAGATTGCCTGCTCGGCGACAGTTCTTATGTTTTTGATGATGTGGTGTATGGTTGAGATCGCCTGTTCGGTGACACTTGTTATCTTATTGATGATGTGGTGCATCATTTATATTGTTTGTTCGGCAACACTTGATTTGATATTGATGATCTGGTGCGCGGTTGCCGAGATTTTCTGTTCAGCAAGAATTCTTTTGTCATTCATGAAGTGAAGGTTGAGATCACCAGATTGACTACACTTGTGTTTTTGATGATGTGGTGTATGGTTGCGATCGCCTGTTCGGCGACACTCTTCATGTTATTGATGATGTGGTACATTGTAATAATCGCCTGTTCGGCGATACGTGTTATGTTATTGATGATGTGGTGCATCATTTAGATCGCCTGCTCGGTGACAGTTTTTATGTTATTGATGATGTGGTGTATAGTTGAGATCGCCTGTTCGGCGACACTTGTTATATTATTGATGATGTGGTGCATTGTCATGATTGCCTGTTCTGCAATACTTGTTATGTTATTGATGATGTGGTGCTTCGTTTAGATCGCCTGCTCGGCGACATATCTTCTATTATTGATGATGTGGTGCATCGTTGAGATCGCCTGTTCGGCGACACTTGTTATGTTATTGATGATGTGGTGCATTGTAATGATCGCCTGTTCGGCGACACTTGTTATGTTATTGATGATGTGGTGCATTGTAATGATTGCCTGTTCAGCGATACTTGTTATGTTATTGATGATGTGGTGCATCATTTAAATCGCCTGCTCAGCGACAGTGCTTATGTTATTAATGATGTGTTTCATGGTTGAGATCGCCTGATCGGCGACATTTGTTATGTTATGGATGATGTGGTGCATGGCTGAGATCGCCTGTTCGGCAACACTTGATTTGATATTGATGTGGTGCATGGTTGAGATTGTCTGTTCGGCAACAATTCTTATGTCATTCATGATGTTGAGGTCGAGATCGCCAGATCGGCAACACTTGTGTTTTTGATAATGTGGTGTATGGTTGAGATCGCCTGTTCGGCGACACTTGTTATGTTATTGATGATGTGGTGTATTGTAATGATCGCCTGTTCGGCGATACTTGTGTTATTGATGATGTGGTGCATTGTAATGATCGCCTGTTCAGCGATACTTGTGTTATTGATGATGTGGTGCATCATTTACATTTTCTGTTCGGCAACACTTGATTTGATATTGATGATCTGGTGCGCGGTTGAGATTGTGTGTTCGGCAACAATTCTTTTTTCATTCATGATGTGGAGGTTGAGATCGCCAGATCGGCGACACTTGTGTTTTTGATGATGTGGTGTATGGTTGAGATCGCCTGTTCGGCGACACTTGTTATGTTATTGATGATGTGGTGCATTGTAATGATCGCCTGTTCGGCGATACGTGTTATGTTATTAATGATGGGGTGCATCGTTTAGATCGCCTGCTCGGCGACAGTTCGTATGTTATTGATGATGTGGTGTATGGTTGAGATCGTCTGTTCGGCAACACTTGATTTGATATTGATGATGTGGTGCGTGGTTGAGATTGTTTGTTTGGCAACAATTCTTTTGTCATTCATGATGTGGAGGTTGAGATCACCAGATCGGCGACACTTGTGTTTTTGATGATATGGTGTATGGTTGAGATCGCCTGCTCGGCAACAGTTCTGATGTTATTGACGATGTGGTGCATTGTAATGATCGCCTGTTCTGTGACACTTGTTATGTTATTGATGATGTGGTGCATTGTCATGATCGCCTGTTCTGCGATACTTGTTATGTTATTGATGATGTTGTGCATTGTTGAGATCGCCTGTTCGGCGACAGTTCTTATGTTATTGATGATGTGGTGTATGGTTGAGATCACCTGTTCGGCGACACTTGTGTTTTTGATGATGTCGTGCATGGTGGAGATTGCCTGTTTGTCGACATTTCTTATGTTATTGATGATGTGGTGTATGGTTGAGATCGCCTGTTCTTATGTTTATGATGATGTGGTGCATTGCTCAGATCACCTGCTCGGCGACAGTACTTATGTTATTGATGATGTGTTTCATGGTTGAGATCGCCTGAGCGGCGACATTTGTTATGTTGTTGATGATTTGTTTCATGGCTGAGATTGCCTGCTGGGCGACAGACAGTTCTTATGTTATGGATGATGTGATGCATCGTTGAGATCGCCTGTTCGGCAACACTTGTTATATTACTGGTTGTATTTTTCATGGTTGAGATCGCCTGTTCGTCAACACTTGTTATGTTTATTGATGATGTGATACATGGTTGAGATCACCTGTTCGGCGGCACTTCATATGTTATTTATGATGTAGTGCATGGAGGAAATCGCCTGTTCGGCGACACTTGTTATGGTATTGATGATGTGGTGGATTGGGAGAAGCACGAGAAGTAAATAAGGCGGTTGCATTGCATCATGTCAACGTGTCAACACATAATTTAGAGTACTAATTTTGCCCTGCTATGTGATTGGCTGAGCCGCTTCGGGTTGCTGTTGCACATAGCCTTCTGGTTCTGGTACTGTCATGGGTTGTTCCTTTGTTCTCTTTGACGTATCTATAAAAACTACCCAAAGGTATATGGTAAAAGCTCTAAGAAGTTCCCTTCTCTAATAAGCCCCTACCCTCTCTAGAGCCTTAAATGTGTATTAAGCTCCCTTCTCTAATAAGCCCCTACCCTCTCTAGAGCCTTAAATGTGTATTAAGCTCCCTTCTCTAATAAGCCCCTACCCTCTCTAGAGCCTTAAATGTGTATTAAGCTCCCTTCTCTAATAAGCCCCTACC
>JANSTR010187037.1:0-15840 GCA_025434805.1 Antipathozoanthus remengesaui | reverse complement strand
TGATGTGATGTGATGTGATGTGATGTGATGTGATGTGATGTGATGTGATGTGATGTGATGTGATGTGATGTGATGTGAGTCGAAGGACTAAAGTCCTTTCTCTTACATGTACAAATATCTTAGTCTGTGAGGCACATTTGGAAATATATATTGAATTTGCCCCATATAAATAATCATAACAATAATATTACGAACATAAAAAGGTTATGACTTCTTTATAAAGGTTTTCACATTTGTAGATATATAAAGAGATTTCAGCACTTTTTCATTGAAAGTCTTATCCAAACCGCTGTAAGCGGGGCTGGTTCACAATTCGTTTTGTCTGAGACAGTAAGCCCTGACCTTGAGTTACTTTCAAGAAGTGCGTGGTACTTTTAAGTCCCTCGATAGAATGTTAGGGGACTAGAGCAACGGTTTAGCGTCCCTGTCCAGGTACGGTGTGGCGAAAGAAGATCACACAAAGATTCAACCCCCAACCACGCCTGGGATTTACAATATCTCTTGATAAAGAAATTAAGTTTATGTTCCCAGATTTTAGCCAGTTCTAGTCAAACTAATACTTTAGACTGAATAAACTAAGACTTCATAGGAAACATTTTTGTGTAAAAATATTTGATCTGATTGAATTAAAGTCTCACGTAGTTTACTTAGGTTTTTACGACTTAGCTAAGAAATTTCCAAAATTAATGTACAGTGCAAACTTCTTGTCTAAGCGTGCCTTATTACCTCGGATTCCCAGCCAATCTCATCTCTAATTTAGGATTCTTGTTGACTCGGCATAAAATATGTAAGTCAATCTTCTGGTTCTTCTTGTCTCGTCATGAAGTCACTACCAATAAGTTTTTGTTTGTTTTGCACGAGAGTATAACTAAATTAACTAGCTGATCTTTATGTATAATATTAACGGTTACTATTCATCTTTTATTTCTTCGATGTGAAATCATGACAGGTTTTTTCAAACTGAAAACGGATAAATAAAGGAAAGTCCTTCCTTCGTTTTTGCTTTGTTAACCAACTAACTCCGACTTTCAACATTTAACCTTTACAGGCAAGAAGAACGGAGACTGGATTCATGTACTGGCCGCCAACCCTGTGTCTCTCTACTCGTTCCAAGCCAACCAGCACTCCGCTTTCTGCACTGATCTCTTTGAACTTTATCCTAGAACTCACTTCTCCGCATTTCCCCAACTCAAGATGGCCGCACTTGGCAAGAATCAGCAAGGCCTGGTCCTCATTCACGACCAGGAATCGAATTCACTGTTTAGCGTGGATGTGAGAACAGGCCATGTCCGTCTCTTAAACTTTCAGTCGTTTGCTACAAACGCAACACAGAAACTTACCCGTCATTTTTCTGTTGAAAAGGGGAAAAGTTTTGTAATGTGCTCTGACTTTGCGCATGATAACTGGGTGGCAATTTATGAGAAAGACAGCAATAAAATGGATGTAATTGACGTCACTGATGAGGTCACGCAGCAGATTACATTCCCGTTTGTGATTGGTCAGTTCCATCCATTCTCACGTAACTTATGGCTCATCTGTGAGACTGGAACCAACCGGAAGTTCTTCCTTGCTAAGCCATACCCGGAAGCACCAGTACCTTGTGTTCTGTATCCCATAATAAGCGAAAACCTTCAATCAGAAGACGAAGAGTCACAGTGGCAATCGATATCTACTCGAGGGCTCCCGTCAGATATTGTTGGTTCAGCGCTGAGTGAAGATAAGGGGTTTCGCAGCAATCGATTATTGGTCGGAAAGGAAGATTATGCGAGTATCGCCATATCCCAACCTGATCAGCTCGTTGTAAAGTCACCGGTCAGTTTCTACTCATTCATGAAAAATGAGACGCGTAAAAACGTAGAAGAAAAGATGGCGGCAGAGGAAGGTATGCAATAGTAATTTAAAGCTATAGTGATCGGTTTCTTTAGAGTGTTTGTTTAACTTTTTTGATTTAGGAAATGGCTGTGTAAATATAATGTGTAAAAAATATATATATTTATATAGCGCCTTTTCCATATGAATATGCTCAAAGGCGCTTTACAATGATCAGTTTACCCTCAGCAAACCGGAAGCATTGATAGGCGCCTCAGGCAGCCGCTTTACCGGTACTCATTTTACCGATCCCTGAAGGATGGAAAGCTGAGTGAACTTTAGCTGGAAATAAGGTTGCACAAATATTTAACCCTCGGCCACGCCGGGGATTGAACCTGGGGCCTTTGGGTTGGGAGGCAGAGATCTTACCACTGCGCCAACCCCACCCCCCTCCCCACCCCCTCCAATATGTAGTCAGTTAATCGCTTTCATTGACGAACCTCTTTGCAAACACTATACAAGTGTAGAAACAAGAATCGGTTTATATACTTTTCTGAGACAATTCCTACTTAACATAAGTCCATGTATAAATAGATGAACCTCTAATCCAGCAGAGTATCGGCCAAGTTAGCAATAGTGGCCCGTCGGTTTTTTACAACAAATATAATGAAGTTGCATATTTATATTTTTAAACAGTACAACGTGGCAGTTATAGCAACCTTGAATCAACAGAGAGCCGTCTTAGCCCCAGTCCGCCAGTGTGTCTTCCTGTGAGTGGCCAAGTCGTCCGCGTCGTTCCCAGATCTCTAATACCTGCTGAGGCACTGCCAAGCAAGGACAAAGAGCTGGAAGACCAAGATGCATTTCGAGACGGCAGACGAGGACTTATGGGACACCTGGAAGTTGTCGATGTTGCCCTGAGATCGCTCAGGTACAATGCAATACGATGCTGAGCATTGAATTCGATAGAATGATGCAAACTTATGAAAAGTTGTTGAGGATTTTACTTTAATCAAAGGGTTTCAATTGTTCACTTGTTTTCTGTCTCCATTTAGATTACTGTATCAATTTTGGATAATTCACGACGAATCCTTCATATATCAAATGGGAACAAAAACCAGCAAGATCTTTATATAAAATGTAGTTTTTAGAATAAATTTCTTGATAAACTTGGCGGACGCACTGAAATAAAACATTGTCAATTTAGCATTTCGCAAATATCCATTGCATCTCTCAGGTCTGTATTTTAAATGCCTATTTTACATTAACTAACGTTCAAAAAAAGTTTGGACATCTTTAACTACTGCTGTAATACTTATAAATCCACCATCAATCTTGTACAATTTAAGATACAGCAGTGAAAGCCTGAGCTTGTGTGCCGTGTGTGCAAAGCGTTAAACATCTTAGGTGTTTGATGGAATTAAGAGGCATGGAAACTAATCCTTTACCTTAACAATTATCTTTTTAATATTTAAATCTTTTGTGTGTATTATATTTCAGTTTTTCTGCAGACTTATATGAAAATAATTGAAATAAAGTGTATGGAGCATAAATTATTATGTTAGCAGTTTTTTGGTGCCCAGTTTATGAAAAGGAACAGAAACAGGAAGAAAAGGAACATTACTTATTTAAAGTTAACCATCCCTTCTATCTTGGTTCACACCTGCGATGAGCTGGATAAGATATATGATATAAATATCATTGTTTTTTACTTTTGTTAGTCCCCAGGTATCTGAAGTTTGTTCGAGACATTCTATCTGATTTATCCCAAATGAATCGTAAAACAATACTAAAGGCCTAACACGATGCAACAGTGCACGAAATATTGCGCGCCGTGGGTAAATTGCATCGTGTGTAACCATTTAAAATTGTTATGCGCAATAATTCAGTAGAATCTTTTACTTCTGCAACATTGCACGCAACAATTTCATCGTGCATCCACTCCCTGCAACATTGCGTGCAATGTCATGACACGAGATAGCACAAATATTCAAATTTTGCTGCCGCTTGTAAACATATAGAATGGCGGA
Source organism: Antipathozoanthus remengesaui (assembly GCA_025434805.1). NCBI lineage: Eukaryota > Metazoa > Cnidaria > Anthozoa > Zoantharia > Parazoanthidae > Antipathozoanthus > Antipathozoanthus remengesaui. The sequence continues at coordinate 12,001 of JANSTR010187037.1, read as the reverse complement.
CCTGGAAGTCATGTTTCACGCAGTGTTGCAGCTGGTGACACACTGGTAAAGACAGTTGCACGCACCGTTCGTCAAGGCTTTAACATGTTCTTTTATAGGTATCTGTCGTTTCCCTGTCGCGCCAGCAATTCCTTTTTTGCGCGTGTTGAGTCCAAGATTGTCATGGCGCCTCTTTCTGACGACGGCTTAGTAACCGTTGATGCTGGGGGTCGCGTGCGCCTGTGGGAGACTGGTGTGAGTAACCTGAAGAGGTCACTGGAAGAATGGAAGAAACTTATCGGCGAGGAAGAGCAACGCTCTCTTCAGGTTGGCACTGAATCAAATTATTTCTTCTCCTTCCTAAAAACCGAGCGAGGTTAATTATCTTACTTTGTTTTAATAATTACCGAATTTCACTATGAATGATGTTTAGTAACACAAACAAAACCCATTAAGTTCTAACTGAGAAAATTGTAGATTAGTTTTTCTTCGGCCTTAACCACAAGAACAATCGAGTCTTAATTTCAATACGAAAATATTTACAGTAATTGTAAACATCACAGTATAGTTTGCTTTGCCGGTCTACTTCGATTCCACAATATTATCACATGGCAAAGATACTACCCCCGTTCTAATTGGTTCTACAGCGGTCCGTATTTCCCATATTTCCCACGGACACTTGCTTATTTATTGTCAGTGACCAACTAGAATTTCCACTTGCACAGTGTTACTGGCGTTTTCAGAAGACGGCGATATAATAAAATACTTATTGACCCCAAACGTTCGATCTTTACGGGAAATATCAAACTTCGGCTTTCGACCCATTGACCTTGCTATCGCTCGGTTAATACAGCATGGCCTCAGTTTGATATTTCCCGTAAAGACCTCACCCGCGGTTAATAAGCAGTCAGTAATACGCCAGCATTATGAACTCTACTGTCACTGACTCAGCATCAGATGCACGCTTAGGTAAACAAGGTTCTTTAATAATGTGACAAATATTACGAACGTTAATCACAACAATAAAGTCAGTTCACATTATAATTGTATTGTGTTTCCATGACAACAGGTTAACTATTCAAGAGACAGCGGCAAGGATGTTAGCAGCCCGAAACATGGAAAGGTATGACAATATAACACTAAGGTTTGTTCAGTAATTCTCATTTTGTGTATAGAGAAGATGACTGTCGTGTGTTGCACTCTCTCCACTTGATGTCAAGCTGTTTGACTTTTGTGTCCGTACATGCGAATTCGGTAAATTATTGCGACCTCTAAATTGAAAAGGAAAATCTTCAGTACTCCGCCGAGTGCTTTTAGATTTCAGCACTTTATATCTTGTGATCCAGGTAGTCTAGCTCGAAAAGCCTTATGTGGTTTCTCTAAGCCCTACCTGACCTGATTCTTTTCAATAACCTGGAATTATTGCAACTCTTTTTTTCTGAATTATCTGTAAATTGTATGTTAATGGCGTTGAATAAACTTGCTGTTGTTGATCCAGACAGTCGAGTTTAATTGCATGTTCGGCGAGTGGATTCAATTAGTTTGAAAATGACGTACTTCTATAGCAATTCTGCATTTTTACTAATGCGCGCAAGATTCGTAATAATAGCATAACGCGAGTGGTCAGAACGTATGTCACATACGTCGATAGTTCACTTGTTAGTTCACATTTGAAAGCTTTGCGGAACACTCACAGTGTCTAAAATCTCTGGTGCCAAACTGTTTCAACCTTTAACCCTCTAAACACGCCGGCTCTTGGTGAGGATATGTGACCATTTTCATCGACTTTTCATTCGTTTGACCGTCGATGATTGCCCCAAGGTCAGAATTTACATACATTTTTCATTTGAGATCAAACACACCGGGCATATAGGCGGGGCTGCAGGTACCCGGATGTGATAAGACTGGGCCCGGGGAATACTAAGTCCTTCCTTTGTCACGAATAAATACATTGTATTGTAATGTTAAGGTGGACCCTGACAACACACCCCATGTTGGCGGTAACACGTGGGCTGGAGGCACTGGAGGGCGTGACACGGCGGGGCTCGGAGGGAAAGGGGGCCCCTATCGGCTGGACGCGGGACATGACGTCACACAAATATCCGATGAGGAAAAGAATGCTGTCCCAGAAGATGTGAAACAAGCCGCTCGTGAAATGGCTAGAAAAGCGTTTAGAAAAAGGTAATAAGAATGATACAAAATGACATGGTGAGAGTTTAGGATGATACAAACTGAACATGGTGAGAGTTTAGGATGCTATAAACTGAACATGGTGAGAGTTTAGGATGATACAGAGTGAACATGGTGAGAGTTTAGGATGATACAAACTAAACATGGTGAGAGTTTAGGATGCTACAAAGTGAACATGATAAGAATTTAGGATGCTACAAACTGAACATGTTGAAAGTTTAGGATGCTACAAACTGAGCATGGTGAAAGGCTGTCTACAGGGACTGAACAAGTAAAACTTTTAATGGCACGGTTGAGCATGTCACATGGCATGGAGAATATTACAGCACAGTAGGACTTGTTATGTACGCACTCGATTTGAATAATGGCAATGGAGGTTTTTAATTGGCTATCGCACACTCATGTTTTGTTTCTCAAGAGTTCCGCAAGATGCGGACGATAATTGCAGAACTAACCAAGGAGGCAATTATGGCCCTTCTGAATCACAAAAGCAACGCTACTGAACTTTAGAGAATATCTAAGACATGTTTTCTACCACAACAAAAATAATAAAGTCAAATATGGGAAGGGGGCAGCAATTTTTGCACTGAATGCTCAAATTAATAATGCTTTTGAATGAGGAAGAACATAGCTTCTACTCCTGCAGGTTACGTGGTATATTCTCAGCATTGTCCAATGACATCTGCTGCCGCTCAGTAATATTGACTGTAATCCAGAGCTCGTTGACAGATTTAATAATACTTTGGAATGTGTGAGCGTATGGTCAAAGTGGTTTAGTGCTATTTTTATTTGTACCCCCAAAACAGTGCTTTCGAAGACATCAGTTTATGGTGATTATAACTTAGTGGCTGTTTACATAATTCCGGAATGACTCTCATTCCAGGACGAGTTCATTCCATCTTCATACATGTTACTGTATCTCTTTACATGATGCCAAGATGAAATTTCGTTCCGTATAATACATTTTGGATGAGCTCATTCGAACGAAATTTTCGTTATGGTATGAGATCTAATTCTGGTGTCATGTAAACTGACAGCGAACTCCATTTCGAGACGAAACCGCAAGCTTATATTCATATTGGGAGGGTCGCAGTTTGAAATCGGAGAAAAAAACGTGATTCTGCTTTCTGTTTAGCCCAAAGAAGCAATCCTACGGCTACTTTGTTAGTTAAAATTGCAGATGTGGCCATTAATAGGCCCAATAGCATTTCGCGCGAAGCTTGCGCCATCTTTGTTCCTGATGTGACGCGAGAGTACCTTATCCTCGATCGGTCGTAATGTCAATGCAGAATGAACTTCATTCTGGAACGAAACTCATTCCGAAATGTAACTCATTCTGGTACCATGTAATCAGCCCCCTATTTAACGTTTCTTCTCGTATAACGTATTCTGTTCCAGACTCCGTGAAATTCAGATGAGCGAATATGACGCAGAAATGTACGAGTCGTTCTCCTCACGTGTTCGCCGCCAGGTCCAGTCCCTTCGCGTTATTCTCGAGGGTTTACAGGCCAAGAGCTTGGAAAGAATTTGGCTTCGTCACCAGACCTCCGGTGAATTGGACGACGCGAAGTTGATCGAAGGTCTGACGGGAGAGGTAGACAACATTACTTCCAGTCTTGTATCTTTGCTTTCTTGTTAGATATATACACCACCGTAAATACTTCGTGTCTCCGAGTAGTTGGTTATATAGGAGCGGAACGGATGTCCATTGCTGCCACTTCCTTGGTGTTGATTGGTTGTGGTTGTTTTTTGAGCACTCTAATTTTGGCATACAGGAGGTTAGGCTTAACATCCTTCTCTAGGCTGCACTGGAGAGAACTCAAATATTTTGTTATCACTATTTGATAATAATTAACACTATAAAAACACGTCGTAGAGCTGTTAAAAAAACCTTAGGGAGTGGGGGTAAGTCCCCTTTTGCAGTATTGCGTGCTGGATGTATCTTTTTAGTCAGTTTAGTGTAAAGCATGGGTGGGTACTTTTACAAGTCGTATGCAAAGACGAGTAAACATTTTCAACCATACTACACACTAAGGGCTAATATGAGATCTCGAAACGTCAGCTTTCTTTCAACCTTACGGCGCGGAAAATTTTTTTATCAACTCTTGCTTGATTTTATTATGCATACTACACACTAAGATGTCTAAAAAGAGATCTATTATCTAACCAATATCCACAATTTTCATGCTCATAAAAATTTGTTTAATCGGTTTACTACTATACTTAGTAACCTCTGCCACACAAATATCACAGGTTTTATTTTGTACTAGTTCCAGTCCTAAATATGTATTTCATTCCCCGGACTGGAGTTTGATAGGAACTGACCGTATGCAAAGGATGACAACTGACGTCATGCTTAGATCTAACCAGACTGACATACGCTTTCGTCGTTTATTTCAACAATTTTACTATCTATGTTGCAGCTTGGTGCCCCCCAGCGAGTACCGAAGTTGCTGCGGTTCGTGGTTGATGTCAGCGGTAGTATGTATAGGTTTAATGGCGTCGACAGAAGACTGGAACGAGTAATGGAGTCCGCTTGCCTCGTTATGGAGGCATTTCACCAATACGACAATAAAATCAAGGTTTGACTTGTTTTCCATACAAGAAAGCTTTTACGTAAGCACATGGTTATTACAGTTGGCTAAGTGCTATTTATTTCTGTACATTTTCCTTTATTTATTTTTTTTCAGTCTTATAATAAAGTATGTATATTGGTACTAAATAAGTATGTTGTTCCGCTAGCGATGCGGCCAGGCTCTTTGTTTTGCCTTAGGCCGCGTGGGCTCTGGGTATTCGAACAAATTTTAATTTGTTAAAATGTATAGATGTTGTCCTGATTAATATAGTACCGAATTTCACAAAACACAGTCGTGAATTAGAAATTCTGGATAAACAGCCTTGCATGTCGATATAAGTTAGTGTAAGACAATGTTTTGACCCGCGTTCGTTTTGGTCCTCAACTTGCATACTAGTAGACTCGTTCATGTTGCGAGATCGAACGGTGAAATAGGAATTTCAACGCATTTTATAATAATTCCGAAGATATCACGGATTTGAATTGTTTTTTTCTTTATCAGTACGACATTGTGGGTCACTCGGGAGATTCGGCCGAGGTTCCATTTGTAGCGCATGACTCACCGCCAAACAACAACCGGGAGCGCCTGGACATTCTCAAACAAATGCACGCACATGCGCAGTTCTGCATGAGTGGAGATAACACGTTGGAGGCAACCGAGTTGGCGATGAAACGTGTTACCCAAGTGGACGCCGATGAACATTTTGTGGTTGTGCTGAGCGACGCGAACTTAGAGCGTTACGGGATTCCCGTCGAGGGCTTGGGGCGCATTATTACCGAGGACTCCCGTGTGAACGCATTTGTGATCTTCATTGGTTCGCTTGGGAACCAGGCAGAAAGGTTTGTAGATTGAAAAGTCGATGTGTTTTCCAATTATTTACAGGTGAAACGACGTGCCAGATATTTTTCATATACTCACTCATGATTATACAAAACCATTCCCTGTTACAGTTCCTCAAAGGTAAACGGAAGGCTAAGATTATACTGATCTGCATGACACGACTTTAAAAACCAAAGTTTGTGTTAATGCGCAGTGATCCATAACCTCCATAAGACTTTCCGATTTATTAAAAACCCAAAATGGTTTACAGAAAATTTGATATGTAGGTGATGGCACTGCTGAGGTCAGGAAAATACGAAATTAATAGATTTGAGAGTATAATTGGATTTGTTGACATATTTTAAATGTAGATTTCGTTTAGTAGAAGAATTAAAAGATCTTTTGTGATTTTTCAAACTCAACCAGATAGAACGAATCCGGGTTCTAGAGTGATCTCTTAGGACTGTTATGACTAAGTTATTTGTAATCTGAACGTGCATGCAAGGCTATTGTCAAGTTTTGTAGTCGCCAAACTTTACTGAGACTGTAGTGGTTGTAACATAATGACATACATTAAATTCAAAAAAAAGGTTGACTTGCTCATCAAAAATTTAACGCGGCACATTTAAGAAATAATCAATATTGGTTCAATTTTAAGTTCAAGTTTCTCAACTCGGTGTTTAAGGGGGCACTTTAACGGCAGAATCAACAGATTTCTCTTACAGAAAGTTGTATATTGTTTGTCAAAGAATTTTAGAAGAAGACGTCACGTCTGTTAGTCAATCACTTCTGCCAAGGTCCAAGGTCCGATCTATATTACTTGTGTTCCGGCCCGGAACATGATCCATATGTGACTAATCGCCGCCGAAAATAGACAGGTCGTATCATTTGCCTCTTGAACAACTCTGAGTGATATCTGAACAGTTCCTGTTTGTAGGTATTGAACTTGAAACTTAGTTTTTCTTACTATAAACTCAACCTCGTTCCCAATCTCTTCAAAGACCCTGGTTGGGTCTGGTCACGTGGAACAGAGATTCTGGGTGTTAACAAAATAAAATAAACGCGAGGCTTGAGCTTAAGCTTCACTTTTGTTCTTAAATAGCCAGGTAGAGAGGGAACATATTTTATTTATGTGTAGGTACATTTATTTTGTTTGCACGTGACCAGACCCAAGCAGAGTCATTCTCTCGGGAGAGGGAAGAGCCTAGGAACGAGGTTGCAAAAAACCTTGGATGATGAAGCTATCGGCAAACACGTCCACGCACGCACATACACGCACACATACATACACGCGTGCGTTCGCGTACATTTATACTGTTTGGAAGTATGCAATGAACCGTTTTACTATCTATAAACCTGCTAAAAGATGACAAACGTTCTGATGTTATAGGTTAAAAAAGAAACTGCCCAGCGGTCGAGCTTTTGTTTGCATGGATACAAGGGAACTGCCACAGGTTCTTCAGCAGATTTTTACCTCCACAATGCTGTCAAACAGATAGTAACTGGTATATCGTGGTCCACGTTCAACGGTGAACTGTCATGAGGTTTCTCATTGCTGGGTTATGAATAAGAGCTCACAACGCCCGTTAATTGGTTCACTGACGTATGAGCCGAGCACTCACGATTATGGACAGTGATTTTGATCCCTTGGTTAATATTTATCAGGGAGAAAGTTCAGGACACGTGGCACCAGATTATGGACGAATGTTAAATTAAATAACTCTATAATTACTGTATCAACCCCGGGAGCTTATTTAATTTCCTGCCTGGGAGGCAACCTTACTCAGGAGTCTTATCAACAATGAGTTATATTGATGGCAGAGGATCGGGTACGCCTGAAAATCGGATGATTTTAAATGTGAAGTAAGAGCATCTCTTGCCGTATAATAGTGACTCGTGTTCACGAACTAAACTGTCTGTCTGTCCGTAAGACGTTTTTTACCTTATAATTTACGTTAGATTTGTAGGGATGGGCTTAATACAAAATAGGGGAGATATTTTAATAAGATGGGGCTTCATTTGGAGATTTTAAGGTATTTAACCTTGGCTAAATTAGCGTTTTTATTCTGTAACGAATTTTTCCAGGCTGTCTCGAAAGATTTGTAGTCGAAACAGAATCTGTTATAATTATCTTTTAATATATGGGAAAGATACTACGCGCGTTCTGATTGGTACTTGAGCGGTTTGTATTTCTCCATAATGCCCATGAGCAAGGGATTTTCTGTTAATGACTTACGCGCGAAGAAGTGCGAAGTAAGGAATTCCCGTTTTCAGAAAAAGGCCATATAATAAATACTAAGCGTGTCCTGCTGAGAGTCCGTTCGAGTTACACAGGTTCAGATTACATCTGGATCGTAAAGTAATTGTAGCGGCAGTGCCGTCCCATGCCCAGTGGAGAGTCCGACTTCATTAGATTAAGTTGCGTCGAGATGAATCATATATCGGAATTGATGGAATCGCGGTTTTTGTTGAGTCCGAAGCACGACAAATTAAAGAAGGAAGTCGTGGGAGGGAGAGTGGAGTGAACAACGAGGGCCAGAAGTTTACCAGTATTACTGTTGTTGACAAAAGTCACCTGGGGGTGTAGGGGTAAGTAACATGTACAAATACAGTAAAAACCGGCATACAAGAACACCCATTTTCGGGGTTCAGGCTGATTGGGTTCTTAAGTCAGCCTGAAAGTGTTCCTAAGTGTTCTTAATTTTTTACTTCTAAAAAATGTAAGGGATTTACTAACTATGATGAAATACATAAATAAAGTTGTTGTACATTTGCTGTACACAGCAAGTGAAATTACTAGCATTTATACAGAGATCTTAGTGCAATACCACAGTAAAGCTACAGACACTGTTTGTTCTATTAAACTGAAAAGGGAAGAGTTTTTATATATAAGAACAATTTTTAATTTTCAGGCTGACTGTGTTCTTATATAAAATTATATGCTCCTTTTTTACCAAATTTGAGCCTGGGTGTTCCCTTCTCCGCCCCATTCCTTTTCTCTATAGCGCTTGCACACAAGCTAGCGATAAGGTGCTCAAAAAATAGTTACTAGTTATGCCGGGTTACTACTAAAGCAAGACTACTGTCACTTGTATTATTTTACAACCACTATTCAGTATTACAACTAATACCACTACATTTACTAGTACAATTTAAATGTTTCCACGTTTCTGCCTGTTTAGAACTAAGCAGTGCATGCTAACGACGTTCAATAAAGCGAGGGCAAACCTGATCGCGACCACCGTACAAGGAAAACAGAAGTTAAGGATACATGCATGGGTCCATTCGATAAGGGTACTTGACCTCCCTTTCGTTCTTTACTTTCGGACAAATCCCGTAGGTGTTTGATAGCATCCTTGGGCAAGCGACTGATGGGCACGCCCTTGTCAGGACCCTCCTGGATCACCATACTGATAAACATACGCACCATTGGTAGAAGGAAGGTTGTGTTTTTGGATGTTCTAAATTAACCCTTTCAGCCCCAAACACGACAATTGGTGTGTTGCTAAATTCTCCTAAACTGTTTCCATAGCTTCCTTACAAACAAGTTAGGAGAATTTTGCTATTCATCATAGATGGTTTGATATCTGTGACCAATTGCTTTATTCTCATAACCAAACAACATATTCTGCGTAGAAACTGTAAGGAGAAGATATGTGCTGATAAACTGGCTGGGGCTTTTGCTGATCAGTTTCACCACCACGCCTCGCTCCGATGTAGTTTCTACACGCTTTTTCCACGTTTCATGCTAGTATTCTTTTCAGTTCCTGTCCTCTGCGAACACATTTACATTTTGAATGTGAGGCTTGGTGGTGAAACTGATCAGCAAAACGTCATCATGCATAAGGCCTATAAAATGAGATGCAAAATATTTTAGGAAAACTTTATAAGAATTATTTATATGTATGTAAACATCTCGAGGTTTTGTTTTTTCACTCGGTTATTTTTTGGAAATTGGTCGCACGAACCCCTGGGAACAGGTTTAACCGGTTTTTCACAGGTGTTGCTGACGTCATTTCCACTGAGGATATCAGCCAATCAGAGGCTTCAAAATTCCCGCCTAATTGAAACTCTTGTACGGTGCTCACGAACGGCTCGGCACTTTGCAAAAAAACTTTGGTTTGGAAGGCAAAAGTTTGTCGGTCTTCAATAATTTTAAAAATTACTGGTTTTAATGCGTCGAAAAGATTAATATCCATGTGCTAAAAGGTAGGTAACTTGAAGGACTTTATTGTGAACAAATATTGAGTTTGGGGGGTGTAAATTTGCAATTTTGTTATTTGTCTTTTGGTTCTGCTCTAAACTTGTTGCCGCAATTCTTTGGGGACTTGTACCGTCTTAGAAAAATTCAAAATATGCGAAGAAATATTATTTTAGAAGTATATTACTTTACCTTATACCTCGGTTTTCTTTTTTTTGATTCATATTTGGTTCCTTTCTGGAGTTTTTGGGCATTTTCGGTGAACTTTTCATTGATTTGCATATATCATGGGCATGACACGGGGTTGAATTTATATTTGTTGAACGAATATTAAAGTTTGTCTCGCGGGTATTGCTTTAAGAAAAACTAAAATCGTGTCTTCGAAAGACAATAGTTCAATATACCATTCAGTGATAAAAAGAGAAAAACTGGTTGAAAAATAATAATTACTTTTGAGTTATTGGCAATTCCTGCATGCACACTGTAAGAACTCGGATCAGTGATTTGTTCAAGTGCACAACTAAAACGTTCTCGCAACTATTATTTAATATATTAAATCATATTTCTGAATGACTAGACTTTAGTTTCAATTATTCTTCAAATAGCATTAATTTGCTCTGTTGTTTCTTTTTTCTTGTGAGTTTTGGTTCAGCGCCGCGGTCTTCGTTGGTTTGGAGCGTCTTCAGGAAAAGCCAAAATATTCAAAGAAATATTATTTTTGAATTGCATTAATTCAGCTCATACCTTTGTTTTCCTCTGTTGATTCATATTTTGTTCCTTTTTGGAGTTTTTGCCATTTTTGAGTAATCTTTTCATTGACCTTCGTATAATGGACATGACACCTGTTTGCGTTCGACTTATATTTGTTGAACAAAAGTTGAGCTTTGTTTGCAAATATTGTTTTGAAATGAAAGTCGTTCATCTGAAAGAAAGTAGCTCAATACATCTTTTAAATAATAGTGAAAACCCTTGTTTTAGCACTGGTTGAAAAAAAGAGAAAATTTAATTGTTGACAGTTGCTGCATGTGCTGACTGCAAGAAACCTCGGATTGTTTGTTCAACTTCAAGCGCAAATCCTCTAATTACTGCATTTCTGAATTAGTTTAATTTCAAATCTATTTCAAATCTTAAAGTTATAATAATGAAATTTGAAATGTCAGTAATTTGCCTATCAGTTTACAGAATTGGATTTTAGCGGGAAAAACAAATTTAAACAATGCAGCACTTCTCGGGTTCTACTCTTCTCTTCGTTTTAAACATTAAGATTAATGTATCGGTACTAATTATTATTCTCTTATTAAATTTCTTACGTTTGAATTATCGAGCAACCAAACAGTACAGATTGTCTTTCATTGAAACTTGCGAACACGCAAGTTTGCTGCGAACACACAAATATTCGGGGCCGCTTTTTGCGACGTTCAATGAATCAAAATTGAGATATTCGTGCGATAATTTAAATAACATTATTATAACTATATGGTAGTTTCTGTGTGACAGTTGTATTTTAGAGACCTTAAGAAACGAAGACGAAATTTCTTTTTTCCTTGTTAATCTAATTCCGAGTAGTTTCTTTTAGTTTTATGTTTTCATAATGCGATGTGAACAGTTAAAGTATAAACCCTAAATTTATTGGAGCCCAACGAAGATCATGTTCGTTTGTATTCTGACGTTTACGTTTTCGGCAAAACCCCAGAGCTTTTTCACGTTCAGTTTGCCAAAACGACGTTTTCAAACTGTCCAGCTGGTTGAATTCCAACGTGCCGTTATTGTATTCTGCAATTAAGTTCATCGTTTTGTGCCGCTCTCGTTGACGTTTCTGTCATCCTTGCTTAAGGTTTCTATTCTTTATATATTTATTTAAAAATTAGTAAAATTGGGTGGCTGGCTGATTTGAACAAATTCTGTAACAGTAACAAAGTTGTCCATGTAAACGCAATTTGCCATTTTAATGATCAAGAGTTCAGTTAAATTGCATTACATGTATTTTGCAATTGTTTTAAACAAAGTTTGTGACAGCAGTCAAGATTCTTGCAAATTTTCTCGCGCGCAGGTTGCATTTTGCGAACCATCTGCGAATCTGCAAACAGCTGTATGGTGTTTTTAGTCAAAGCACGGTGTATTGTATAAAGGTTGAGTATTCATAATAAAACGCCAATAACATTTAAATATATAATAATGGATAGAGTTAAAATTTACACTAACGTTTTCGACATGTTGTCATCTTCAGGTGTATGAA